>JARYGA010015339.1:0-46574 GCA_030545235.1 Helianthus tuberosus | reverse complement strand
GACAATCGAAGATTCATCAAAGAGAGCTTGTATGGTGAATCAAGATGATAAAAAGTCAACAAAAGAATTCAGCTGGGACAAATATGTTTCAGCTTGTAGTAAAGCATGTCTGATAAACCAAGATGATGAAAAATTACCAGAAGGGTTTAGCTGGGCAAATTTCAGTTGGGATGATTATGATCCTAACAAAACTTCAAATCACAAAGCTTTTGTTGCTAGAGTTGCTGAAGACAGTGATAATGATGATGATTATTATGCAAGGAGAATGAAAGAGCATTTAAAATTGATGGAGGAGAGTGACAGTGATGATGGAAAAGTTAAAAAGAAAAAGAAGAAAGTTAAAAAACCCGTCAGCAGTGATGATGAAGAAGTTCGAGTGATAAGGAAAAAGGTCGAAGACATTCCAGTTTTCACAGTTGAAGCTGAAGCTGATGCATAAAAGATTCCGGTGTGATATGTGAAAATTATGAAGCAGTGAAAAAGCAAATTAGTACTTTGATTCGCAACATGAACAGATTGAAGGAATCATATGATGTTCTAAACAAAGCCATGAATCAGTACAATCAGTCAAGCAGTGAACAAGCAACAGCCATGAAAACACTTCAAGGAGCTTTCATGACAAAACAGAAAGTTGTCAACAACTACATTGAGAAATGTGCTGTGCTTGAACAGAAACTAGAAACCCAGAGGATTGAAATAGAGAGAGTAAATAGGTTGTTAAAAAGTTACCCATGTACTTCTTATGTTATTGACAGGATTTATCCAACCGTTGAAGGCATGAAGGCATTTGACGAAGAAGAAGTATCTGAAGACAAGAGTTCTGAAAAGAAGAAGGATACTGAAGTGAAAGATTCTGGTAAGAAACATAGTGCCAGTTACAACAAGTGTCCACCCCCGCTTGAAAATGGATATTCTCCATGAAATCCAAATTCAGAAAGAGTTAAAAAGGCAACTAATTTACAGTGGGAGTCTGAGTCTTCAGAAAATTTGCCAGACAACATCGATGTCACTTTCACATCGTCTGACACTGATCATGAGTCCGAATTAATAAAGAAAGTGGTCGATCAGGTGTTGGATAACGATGAAACTGAGGAGTCAAATTCAGAGTCAAAATCTGAAACTTCAAGTCCAACAGTCAAAAAGGATAAACGGGTTTACAATTAAGAATTTCTTCTATCAAAATCTAATTTGAATGATGAAACATTCAAAGTAGCATATACTTTGAATGATTCGGACAAATTATATTTTGATGAAGAATTTCCAATAAGAGGTGTTAAAACTAAAGTGATAAAAAAAGGTTTTCAAACTAACAGAAATTAATATTTCTGAAATAAAAGATGTAAATCTTTCTGAAAAAACCTAGAAAGTACATCTCAAGAGTTCAACAAAGAGAAAACAAGAAAAAGAGTTACAGTTCTGGTTCAGGTTTTCAAAAGAAACCAAACCATAACGTTAATTTCAAAAGAAAAGGATTAGGATTTATTCCACCGAAAAATCATAAAAATGAAAAAACTTATAAACCAAAAACTGTTTTTGTTTCAGGAACATCAACTGAAGAAGAAAAAGAGCAATTGTTGAGAAATCAAACAACCAAAGAATTCCTTGCAAAGAAGCAAGAAGGAATGAAGTTGGAAGTTGCTCAGAGAAAAGAGACGAGAACCTGTTTTCAATGCAAAACAATTGGTCATATTGCCAGGAATTGTCCAAAGCCAATTCAAACAAAATAGGGAGTTTCTCTTAAACTGAAAGAAAAAATGGTTGAGAATGAACCACCAAATAAACAATTCAAAGTTTTCAAAAATTCAAAATTTGAGGTTGGTGAGTGTTCAAAAAGGTTTTACAAGAGAAAAGCAAATCTTGACAACCAAAAGTGGGTTGTTAAGAAATCTGATGATAGTTCTAGCAATGATTCTGATTCGTCAAAATCAGAGGAGCTATTTTCAGGCGATGAATCTGATTCCACAAAGTTAGAGGAGCCACGTGTTGAGATAAAATTGGAAACATCAGTACCGCAAATGGATGATGTCAATTTTCCACCATTGAGGGCTGAGAATTTTAAACAAAAAGTTGGTAAAATTGAGATTTCAAATCAATTTTTCTCTGAAAAGAAAGAATTTGATATTGAAAAAGCCTTTAGCCCCAAAGTTCATAATATTTTTGGAAAAATGGTTGACAGGAAGGTCAAAGGGGTAAAGGAATTCTATGAGAAGAAAACGAAGAAACCTGGTAAGGATGGGTCATCCCAGGTTTGTGACTGGGATGGAACCTATTATGAGTAAAAACCTGGACTTGCCGGAGCTTCCAAGTTGGTAAGTGTGAAGCAGGTATCGGCATCTTTCTGGAGAAATTCACTTTAGTGATATTTCGACTTACAAGTGGTCAATCAGGGACATTAAGTTGTACTTGATTTTCTACAAGTGGTATTTGGTGTTTGATTTTAAAATTGTTAAATTTTTTCAAGTGGTGTGAGAAAATAAAGTGATGAACTAAACCCTAACCTACAAGTGGTTTTTGAAATCAACAAAACTTATTTTCCGGAAAAACCATTTGATTAAAACAAACTTAAGTGTTTTGAAATCATAATGGGAAAATAGTTTGTTGTCAGGGGGAGTTCTGATTGTTTATGCCAAGTGGATGGCGAATTGAAGCAATTCACAACAGTTGTCATTTTACTTGTATAGTTTGTTTTCAAATGTCGTTTAAATGATTTTGTATTTTAGGGGGAGTAAGAATTTTCAGAAAATCCAAAAACATTAGAAAATTTGAAAAAGCCAAAAACATGATAAAATCAAAAATTGAGTTTTGTTGAGAAAAGAGGAGATGATAGTACATCAGTGGACTATCACAGCATGCTAAAGAATTGGAAAGTCAAAATGTGATAAACAGTCTCACTGATGATATGCCAGTAGATTTTTGCACATTTAGTAGATTGTGACGAGATATAAACCTAAATTTCAAACTTACTTATCTCGTGGGGAACATCTCTCGGATATATGGGTAACCCCCGAAATCTTGTTTGAAAGGTCCCTCTTTCTGAGATACTAGGTCTTTATACTTAGTGATATCTGGGGTATTATCCCGGGACTTCTGATTTTGCGGAAGCAATGGCCTAGTCCCCGTATAATACTTTTCGCTTGCTTGAAATATAGCACCACCCCCAGTACAAAAAATGATGAAACATTGCAAAATGCTAATCATGTGCTGTTGAAGAAAAGATTCTCTAAAGGGAACACACCAAAAGTCGAAGCCATCATCTCTCTGATTTTGCGGAAGCAATAGCCTGAGCTCTCATGGCCCTCGCATTTAACCCTTTACAGATATCATCTAGGTATACTCTCCTGTAAGACTGAATATTGGGATCTGGATACGGTTGTATATTCTGAGGTGGGACACATGAATAAGTTTAAGTCTCTAAAACATTAATCCGTATCTCGAAACAATTGAACTTTGTGTGAAAATTTAAGTGGACCGGTATACTGACAATCTAAGTGAATCGTTTAGAACTTAAAATTTATATAGCTTAACGGTGTTGGTGATGTGTCTCATAAACTGATATGATCCTCTTACACAAACTCGCAAAAATATTGTCTATAAATATGTCTTTACTGCATTTCGTTAAAATCAAAAATCCAAAAAGAGTTTCAGTGTGTTTTAGCATTAAATTTTGAAAAATTCAAAAAGATTTTCGACAACTGATGTTGAAGAGCTGATTTTCAAAATTCCAAGTGCTAAACATGATGACAATCAGTGAGGGGGAGTCTGTTTGAAATATTTGAGATAAAAAAATTGTTTGAAAAGGAAAATGTTGTTTCATCAAGTGGTTCATCAGAGATTAACATTGTAAAATCATTTATTTTTGAATGATTACCTACAAGTGGTCATCAGAAACTTTTATATGTTAAATCATTCTATTCCAGCAAATGATATAAATTTGTCAAATTGTAAATTTGTGAAATTTATTGTGAGGTAGAGATTTGTGCGGGAAACAGTAGTGTGTAAGAGCCAGCCACAGATCTTTGGATAGAAGATTATAGAGCCAAGTTTAGATCCTGATGTTCATGCAAGCTGATGATGCTGATGAACTTAAGGAATCAAGAGATCTGATCAAGAGAATTAGAAAGCTTGAAAGCCAGGTTACGATTCTGGAATTAAAGATTAGATCTACATTCAAAGGGGGAGTTTGGTTAAAAAAGAGAAGAGAGAAGATTGAGGATGCTTTACATTGTTAGACACTTTGGAAAAGTTCGAGAAGACTGTTAAAGACTGAAGATTGAAGACTCCACACCGAAGACTTCGTCAACATCCGAGGGGGAGTCTGTTGGTGCATACGTCTGTCGACTTCGTCTTGTATCGAGTCTTGTATTGTATTATATAGATCAGGGCACGCAAAACGAGAAAAGTGTGTTTGTGGGTAATTTCGCACAAAATTACACATAGGTAATTTCGTACGAAATTAGGTGGTGATTTCGCACGAAATTAGATTTCGTGTGAAACTAATTTCGCTTGAGCAGGTTCGTGTGAAATTAGCTTGCCTATAAATACCTTTGATGCCTTGTCAGTTCTAACTTTCCGGTTTCAGTACCGAAGTGCTGCCGAAGTGTCTACTCGCTGTAAATCTTTGTCAAATCAATCAAAAGACAGTTTAAAGTGTATTTCAAGCTAAATTACCTTGATACGTTTGTTTCCGCCTCTTGTATTGAGCAAAAACTCTTTTGAATGACTCGTTTGGTCGGTAAAACGATCCTACAGGGTGGCAATCCGTTTGGAACTGACTATGTATTGAATTGTTTAAGTGTCGAAGTCCCAAACATCACATGGTCGGATGGTCGTTCGATCGGGTGGCAATCCGATCGGACGGCAATCCGTTCGACGTTCAAGACTTTGAAAAGTTAAAATGATAGTTTAAGTGAGGAACCAAGTGCAAGCCGATCGGACGGCAATCCATCCCGGTGGCCTAGATCGTCTCGACACTTGTTCGTTTTGGAAGTTTTGTGGTTTTGATCGAGACGATGTGATAACGTGCTAAACAACAGAAACTCCATCATGAACCAAGTCATCTGATTGAACAGGAATCACCCTGATCTGATCAGTTAACTGTCCGTAACGGTTGTTCATGCTTAACCCGAAATCGGTTGTCTCTTTAGACAGAATCAGATCTGGAACCAACACTTCACTTAGAATGAGTAGAAGATCAGAACGAGCTCAGATTCTATTGGTTTTGAGTGCATTGAGTGTAAAAGAGTTGAAAGAAAGTTGAAAAGTTTCTTTTAATCCTTTTATCATTGAAGGTGTTTAGATCTATGCGAAATCGTAGTGAAATCATGTGGAAATCCTTCAGATCTGAGTTATTCTTGGTGGAATGAGGCAAACATTTGAAGTTCATAACAATTCCATGATGACCTCACCCTAGAACACCTCAAATCCACTTATTTCATGGTTAAAAGTTAAGATTCAAAGGTGAAAACGATGAAGAAGTGTGTGTGTGGATCAAAGAAGTACAAGATTTGAGTTGTAAACTTACAAGAATCGCGAGGAATCGAGAGGAAAAGCCCCAAAAGCTTGTTGGTCGAGTGAGAGCTGTCACATCACTGTTCAAGTGATGTGACAAGTGTTATTTATAGGTGAAGTGGAGTGAAGGGGAAGGAGTGCAACGGATCAGATGGTTGTCCGATCGGGTGGCCGTCCGATCGGGTGGCTGTCCGATCGGGTGGTAATCCGATCGGATGGCCACCCGATCGAGTGGTCACTCGATCGGTGGTCTTCGGCGAATGGCGTTTCGATGTTTCGTTTTGCTCGTTAAGCGTCGTGATTGTTTGGTTACACATTTTCGTACCCATATTCATATATTTATTATAATTAATCACATAGGGTCGTATATACATATCCATATCTCAAATCCTGCGATAATCGAGTTACGCGTGTCTGCAAGTGCGTTTTCTTGAGTATTGAGTTGCACTACGACACATCACGGCTATCAAGGAGGGTAGAATTGGTCCTCACTTGTCATCTTCGTGGTTGTCAGCAAGTGCAATGTGATGTGATAGCGATAAAGTATGCGTAATATGCGAAAATACTGCGAAATAGCGATGTATGCGATATAGCTACATTATGATCCGAATATCTGGTGCTAGGCGTAACGAATGTAACGAGTAGTAACAACGCATGAATGTGCGGGTTGTTACAGTTCCCCTTATGTTTCTTATTAGAACGGCGTGAGTTTTCATCCTCACATTTCCTTTTCCCTTCTTCAGAATTCTTGAGCGATCTCTGCCTAACCGCATCGAGAGTAAGAGATAAGGACAGATCAGCCACTGACCTAAAGGTGGTAGGTCTTGATGCTTTCACACTTGCCTTGATTTCCAGAGCTAAACCTCCAATAAAACGAGCTATGCATTTTGGTTCTGGTGTGACCAAGTATGGAACCAATCTTGACATGGTGTTAAAACTCGTAAGATATGCCTGACGGTCTAAGTTCTTCATGACCAAGGTCAAGAAGTCAGTCTCAATTTTCTCAACTTCATGTTGAGGACATAAATTTTCTTTGATCAACGCAACAAACTGATCCCAAATCAGATTATACAACGGAATATTTCCTGTAGCTTGGATTAGGGACCTCCACCAAGCTAACGCTTCATCTTTAAACGACTGTGACACAAACTTCACAATATCTTGCTCTGCACATCCACTAATATCAACCATTGTTTCCATCTCATCGAGCCAAGTCATACAATCAATGGCTCATTTCTCCCCTGTGAAGTCTCTGGGCTTGCAGGAGATGAAATATTTGTAAGAGCAGGTCTTAACACGTGGCTCTTGATTGAGCACAATCTTCTTAGACGGGATACTTTGCTGATTTGACGAGTGACGAGCATCATCCTTCTTTGACTCATGTGTTTTAGAAGGGGGCTTACTATGAGCCACAAATTCAGTCTTAGAGCGTGTACCACTTGATTCCTTGAATTGTCTGTCAAGAGCTCTAGTAACAGCATTGTCTATCAATGCTTGAAGATCTACACCAGCTACGTTAATTCTGGTGGTATCATTATTTTCTCTTGGGTGACTGTTTACTTCTTCTTATTCAGCCATGTAGCTTGATTGCTACAAAACAGTTGACAATATTTTATTCAAAGGTTATTATGGAATCATCATTTTTGATGATTTACTAACCATGGTAATATAAACCATATTGGTTAATTTGTTAGTCAAGCTTTTATTTTAAACTTTTTGTTATAATTAATCCCTAGTTATAAAATATTAAGGGTATTATTAATGGCACATAAGGCCTAGTCACAAGGACAAATTTTAAATTATAATGATCTTATAAGATCGAGGCATTAAGGTTTGAACATAGTTCATTACCTTTTATTGACAGGGATTCGTAGACTACAACTGTCTTTTGTCTTATTTGACAATTATTATGGCCCGTAGGCACTTCATCACTAATGGATGTTTCATATATGATCATCTTAATCGATGATTTGAACCCATGATTTCTAGATCATTAGGCTAAATAAGGAATCTGGAAGAATCCAATATAAGGATGACATGTGTGACTTTACCGAATCACATCTGCCAGGAGTGCTAATATGTTTTCAGATGTTAACAAGGAATTGAATCTTTTTAGATAGGTTTTACCATTATGGCCAGGTCTATAATGACTTATAGGCTAGGTTATACCTTTTAAGATTCCTTTTTAATATATATTGGCAGATCAATTACAAAAAGGAATGATATTTTAATTTATTTCATATAATATATTCATACATATGATGACAATTGAAATTTAAATAAAACATTCCAATAAACTTAAATGAAGTACATAATTGCCCTAAACGGGACTTTTAAATAAATAACTTGTCCACATAGGGACTAAAAGAGGAAATACAAGTCCTCGCAGGGACTGACTACATAAATAAATGTCCACGCAGGGACTTGATTGAAAGTAAAAAGATTACAAAACAAATAAATAAGGATTTTCAATAATCCCTCTTCTTCTTCCCCTTGATTAGGTCTACCAAACCCTTAAGTAATCCCCGGCGGCTTCTACGCTCCTCCTGTACCTCTTGTTCCACCTGGTTCAACCTCTGAAGGATTTCCTACTATTGCGGTTGTTGGATCAGTGGCGGCTGTGGCGGCTGCTGCTGCGGAGGTTGAGGAGGTGGCGGGTGTTGGTACCCAGACTGGTATGAAGTTGCGAAAAGTCCTTCAGGGTGAAGAGCATTATAGTTGGCCGCCTCTAGGTACGGGTCGACGGCAGGGGCATTGTAGTAGTTGTAGCCGAGATAAGCTGGCTGTTCAAAAGGGTTATTGTCACAGCCCCCGCCCCCTTATCTGTCCCGGGAACGGGCGGCCGCGAACATCAGTTGTGGTGGTATCATTTTGTTTATTAATTTGGCAGCGGAAATTTCTTCAGGACCGTAGTTAGGAAATGTTTATCAGAGTAAAACCACCGTATTTTATATTAATAACCACATGGGTAAAACCCAAGTTTCTTATTACAACATATTTATAGGGATACACCCTAGTTTATTGAATAAAACATCTTCTTTTAATTAGTTAACTTTTATAGCCACTTTTCTAAGCCTTTAGTGTTGTCCAGCTGGCTCTTACATTTTGTTAACTGAAACATGTTCAAAAACATTTGTCAGTGGGAAATACTGGTGAATGAATCTCAATTTAATCAAGAAGAGTTTTATCAATTAACACAGTATTGAGAGCGATCACAATGTTTATTTCTACACAATTACTCATTCAGTACTGTCAATCCTGACTGGTGGGTCATATTACACATTGGCTAACTCGTTGTCCAATTGTAACGTGTTCCACATTTTGTATACAAAACCCCAACATACCGGCAGTAATTGAAGAACTACAAAGACTCAATCACTGCTTAATCATATTGTAAAACATTTAAGGTTTTGTAAAACAGTTCACAAAAAGGTTTACAAAAAGCGGATAAACTCACATTGCTGTCTTAGACTTCGTTTAAGGGTTTCCTGGTGTTAATCTATAATTTACACAAATGTACACATGTTAGTATAATAACCCTTTATTTATATTAATGATATCCTCCCCGAGACGGCATTCCAATAACTACGTCGGGCAGAACCACGACAGTTATTACGGAATCTTGGATCAATCGAGTAGCGTATCTAATATGTAACTGGGGTTATAATACTTACAACGGAGCAGAACTTCGTTATTTAGGGGAATATTATACCTGAAAATAGCTTATACTATTCAGAATTTCGTAAGAAAGAAAAGAAATGAGTGAATTGTCTGAAGGCCCGATGCCCTCTACTTATAGGGCCAGATTTTAATCTTCTCGCGGCTCGCGTAAGGTGAGGATAAGGCCTACGTGGCCCGCCAGGGACTACGTGTCCTGCTATAGCTTTGCAGAGTCAGCCCTAGACCCCACACGTGTCGGACACGTGGCGTGCTTTGGTGCGGCCTGGCTTCCTTGCTGTCGCGGCCCGCGTAAGACCAGGGGGTGGCTTACGCGCCCCGCGAGAGAACCATAGATTTTGTTTTTATTTTATTTTTAATGATATTTCATATTTTGGGCTCGGTTTTCACGTACGGGGTGTATTTTAAGACATATAGGGGTATAATAAAATATATTAGGGTGTCAGAAAAATTTAGGAGGGTTGTTATATCCTCCCCACCTTGTTTTAGAACTCGTCCTCGAGGTCTACTGGAACAAGTCTGGATATTTCCTTTGCATTTCTGATTCAAGCTCCCATGTGTATTCTGGTCCTCTTTTAGAGTCCTACTTCACTTTGACCAGAACTAATCTCTTGTGCTTGAGGTTCTAAATTTTCCTATCTTCAATTTGTAGAGGTCTTTCTACAAATTTTAACTGCTCATTTACCTCTATATCCTTAAGAGGTACTATCAGTGATTAATCAGCTAAGCACTTCTTGAGATTAGATATATGAAATACATCATGTATTCCTACCATTTCCTCTGGCAGTTGTAGCTGATAGGCTACGGTCCTATTCTTTTAATAATCTCAAAAGGTCCAACATACCTGGGGCTTAGTTTTCCTCTTTTGATGAATCTTACCACTCCTTTCCAAGGAGAGACTTTTAATAACACTTTATCTCCTACTTGAAATTCCAACGGCTTTCGTCTGTTATCAGCATAACTCTTTTGTTGATCACGTGCTGCTTTCAGTCATTCCTTGACTTGAATGATTTTGTCAGTCGTTTCTTGCACTATCTCAGGTCCAGATAGTTGCTTTTCTCCAATTTCTGCCCAACAGATTGGAGTTCGGCACTGTTGTTCATAAAGTGCTTCGAATGGTGCGACATTGATACTTGGGTGATAACTATTATTATAAGAAAATTCTATCAATGGTAAGTGATCGTCCCAATTACCTCCGAAATCAATTACACAAGCTCTAAGCATGTCCTCCATTGTCTGAATTGTCCTTTCGCTTTGTCCGTCCAATTGAGGATGATAAGCGGTGCTTAGATTTAACTTGGTTCCCATTGCTTTTTGGAATCTTGTCCAAAAATGAGAGGTAAAGCGGCTATCTCTATCAGAAACAATAGATAAAGGAATTCCATGTAATGAAATTATTTCATTTATATATAACTTAGCTAATTGTTCCATACTAAAAGTTTCTTTCATCGGTAAGAAATGAGCTGACTTGGTTAGTCTGTTTACAATCACCCAGATTGTATCATTACCTTTTCTTGTTTTGGGTAATTTTAGTAACAAAATCCATTGTTATTAACTCCCATTTCCAAACAGGCATTTCTAACTGTTGTAATAAACCTGAAGGTTTCTGATGTTCAGCTTTGACTTGTGAATAGGTTAAACACTTTGCAACATAGGCTGCTATATCCTTTTTCATTCCTATCCACCAGAAATTCTTTCTTAAATCCTGATACATCTTATCACTTCCAGGATGCATCGTATACTTAGATTTATGGGCTTTTTCTAATATACAGTAACGTAGGTTTCCAAATTTAGGTATCCACATCCTTTTCTTATGGAATCTCCAAATTCCATCTGTTCCTTGTTCTAATTCCTTAATCATTCCTTTCAACTTTTCAGTATCATCCTTGATTACTGATTCTTGTGTTTTTCTAATATGCTCATTTAAATCCATTTGTAGATTTAATTTAAGAGAACGTACTCTTTTTGGCTGTTCGTGATACTTTCGGCTTAAAGCATCAGCAACTACATTTGCCTTTCCTGCATGATACTGGATATCACAATCATAATCACTAAGCATTTCTATCCAGCGTCTTTGTCTCATATTCAATTCCTTTTGCCTGGAGACATACCTTAAACTCTTATGATTTGTGAAAACAGTAAACTTACTACCGTATAGGTAATGTCTCCAAATCTTAAGGGCGAAAATTATAACTCCTAATTCTAAGTCATGAGTTGAATAATTCTCTTCATGATTCTTAAGTTGTCTGGATGCATAAGCTATAACCTTTTGATGTTGCATCAACACACATCCATAACCTAATTTAGAAGCGTCACAATAGATTACAAAATCCTCAGTTCCTTCTGGTAACGCTAGTATGGGTGCATGGGTTAATCTTTGCTTAAGGATTCTAAAGGCTTCTTCTTGTTTTGGTTCCCATTTAAACTTAACAGATTTACAGGTTAGTTTTGTTAAGGGAATGGCTATTCTAGAAAAATCTCGAGTAAATCTTCTATAATAACCGGCCAGTCCTAAGAAACTTCTAACCTCGGATGGTGATTCAGGGGTTTTCCACTTGGTTATCGTCTCGATCTTGGTGGGATCCACATGAATTCCTTCATGAATAACTAGGGTGCTGTTTGTTTTTTCTGCACGAAAACCTCTTCTGCTGCAGGCCACATCTGCAGGCATCTGCAGGAGAAGAGGTGGACCAAATGTCTGCAGCTGCAAGGAGAAGAGGGTTTGTTTTTTTTTATATAAAACCTCTTCTACACACACAAAACTCTCTCTACTCTCTCTCTAAAATCTGAACCTTTATCACCTCTGTCTTCTCTCCTGCATCACCGGTGATCGGAGAAACTCCGACCGACCCCCGTCGCACCCTCGTTCTTCTGGTAAACAACTCCACACCCACATCCGAATCGGATCTGTATTGGCGGCATAAAGATGAAATCAGAGGCGGAGAGAGAGCTGGAGGCGAAGGAGACGCACCACCGTGAGCGGCGACGGTGGTTTGGTGTCGATTAGCTTCTCCGGTAAGCACCCATAACCCGTCTACACCTCTTTTCTTTTCGAATCGTAAAGTTTCACGTGTCTCTTGGCTTTTGGTTGTTTCAGGCACGAGTGTTGATGTCGGTGGTGGCCGACGATGACAGCCGGTGACCGGCAACGGCATGGTAGCAGTGGTGGGGGTCACGTCTGGCTCGGGATTTGGGGTTCGATTTGGGGGGTTTTGATGATGATGATTTGGGGGTTTTGATGATGATGATGGTGGCGGAGCAGTGGTGGTGGTGGCGGAGCAGTGGTGGTGGTGATGATGATGGTGTCGGCGGAGCAGTGGTGGTGGTGGCGGAGCAGGGGCGGAGCAGGGGTGGAGGTGGAGGTGGTGCCAAGAAGAGGTAAACCTCTGCTTGGAGAAGCTTACCTCTCATCACTTCCCCAAGAAGAGGTTGGGGAGAGGTAAAAAGCACTTCTCGAAAAAAAAAACAAACAAACACTCTTCTGAGGCTAAACCTCTTCCCGCGTCTGCACGGTGCAGACAGAAGAGGCCAGGAAGCTCTTTTTGGAAAAAACAAACACCACCTAGATGTCCAAGAAATTGTACCTGTTCTAACCAAAACTCACACTTTGAAAATTTAGCATAAAACTTTTCTTTTCTTAATAAACTTAGAAGTGTGTGCAAATGCTTTACATGTTCCTCTTTACCTTTAGAGTAAATGAGAATATCATCTATAAACACAATTATGAATTTATCCAAATATGGCTTACATATTCGGTTCATCATGTCCATGAATGCAGCTGGGGCATTGGTTAAACCAAATGGCATGACAGTAAATTTATAATGGCCATACCTTGTTCTGAAGGCGGTCTTAGGAATGTCCTCTTCCTGAACCTTTAATTGATGATATCCTGACCTTAAATCGATTTTTGAGAAAAATTGTGCTCCTTGCAACTGATCAAACAGATAATCTATTCTTGGTAATGGATAGGGGGTCCTGTTTTGACATCAAGAATCCAAAGAGAAAACACTTCGGTTTACTTTTTGGAAGTGTTTTGTATGAGATATGTGCACCAAGTTTGGTGCTTTTGGTTGGTATAGTGAGTAGTGATCCCTTGTGGCATTTGCACCTACCCATTTAAGAGATACTATTTGTTTCCTCTTTTAGAGGATTCATGTCCTAAGAAAGAAGTAACAATCATGAAGATCTAGATTCTAGACCTCCCCTCACCCTATGAAATCATCATGTTCACTTCAGGATGCCTACCATGAAAAGCTACAAGTTGTGTTGGTGACAAATCAAAAAGAGTTTAGGTGTAAGGAAGTTCACGAGGTAGACATGGACCATATCGTGTGTAATTTGAAAATGAAAGACAACAGGATTGGGGTTGTCGAAAAACATATTGAAACGACATATTTATTCATTGTTTCGTGACGCTAGCTCATAGTTGTATAATAGGGTTTACAAAAAAGTTTTTGGAAAGTAACGGTTATTTAGTGACCAGTAGTTTTCTTATCAATAATATTGTTTCCAGTGTAGTGTGATTGATTAAACCACAAAGAACAAGAACTTGAGATTGTGCAGTTAAGTTATATGACAAATGAATTATATTAGTTTGATCATTGATGATATGGATCTCCATAATTGTTTGTATTGTCAAAACTCATAACTCACCCCCCCCCCCTCAACCAAAGCGGAAAAGCGGGAATGCGACAAATCTTATATCATAATACAACAATAAAAGAGAAATATTAAAATGTATTGATTCAAAATGTGTCACGACATACGTTCAACAATGTTAGGGGCTAGGTTTTTATTATTGTGGATCCCATATTCTGAGGCTTTGTCTGGATAGATTATCCTTAGCGGGTAGAGCAGGGACTCAGAGTATCAAGGATCTTTATCATTATTTATAGTTTCTAACAATTGTTCTCGATGTTTTCTAATGTTCACGTGCAGCATATCAACGAATTGGACTGAGTCTCAGCTGGAATCTCGGGGATAATTCGTTATGGACGCTGCACGTGCTAATTCCACAACGGCCATGGGGAGTGAACGTGGCCATGCAAGATTTTTGGACTTAGTTGTTAGTGTTATTCAAAAAGGGTTGATCAAGTGTTATAGGATATATACACATTTTCGCATACACACATTACAACCAGAAGCTCACAAACACTCTTAGCAATCAGTTGTAACACACTTGATCAACATCCGCAGGTGTACTTGTTTTCATTGTTCAATATAGTTGGTGGTTAATAGTTTTCACCACCCGAGATTTTTATGTCAGTGATCTACTAGTGATCAAGGGTTTTTCCTCGTATAATTCAATGCGTTCAATTGCATTTACAGCCTTATATTCATATCTATCATTGTTAATCATAAAAGCACTCTACCTCACATTTCAGATTTGGTTACATTATCCTTAATCAGATTTTTTACCAAAACAAACAGGATGTTTAAATGTTAAACAAACATGTCTAGTTCCAAATATAATCCAGACAACCAATGTACAATGTCACTGTTGGGCCCTTGAAGGTTTATACTTTAGTAATTAGTTAGTATTTGGGCTAGATGTTTAATGGTTGTTTTGGGCTAGTAATGTGGGCTTGGTGGGGGCGATATGGCCTTAGGTTTAGGGGGAGTTATTGTCACACCCCAACCGATGGCGGAAACATCGGAGTGAGACAAAGAGAGATTGTTCATTACATGCTAACGCTAAAGTGACAATAGAATTAACATAAATTGATTTCATTTCATTTCAAGAGTCGATTACAATACAGGAAATTCAAATACAACAAGTTCCAATTGATGCGCGTTTAAGTGTCGTATATATTAGGTGTATATTTTAAGCCCTTTTTAACACTTATTTTAGCTAAGTTTTAAATTTATAAAACACGATATTTCACTAACACTAAACACACATATGGGCAAGTGCACCCATCGTTGAGTGTAATATAGCGTTGGTAAGATACCGAGGTCGTCCAAGGACACAAGAGCTTTTAGTACCGGTTTATCCTCAACGTCTAATCAAAATAAAAGTTTTAGAAAAAGGTTTTAAACTAAGAAAAATAAAAACTAACTAAAATGCTAAAAATAAAATAAAAATAAAAACAGATAGACAAGATGAATCACTTGGTTCCGACTCGTATCTAGTATAACCTTTGATTATTTCCGCACTTTTGTACATAATTAAGAGATTATCTTAGTTATTGTAGTAGGCCCCTCTTTTGAAGGTGACGTTACCCTCACCCCAGTAGTTTGAGTCAGCAAGGATACAATCCTAAAGGGGTGGATTATTGGAAGATAATGAATTAAGTTATTAATGCAGTATTGTGGTAGGCCCCGCTTTTGGCGGTGACGTTACCCTCGGCTAAGTAGTCTGAGTCAGCAGGGATACAGTCCTAAATAGCCGGGTTATAGTATTAATAGTAGTTAACTTATGAGGGGGTCAAAGAGTTTGGACCCCCGCCATCCAATACCGTGAAGCATTGAAGGAGGTCCTACTAAATTTGACCCAGGTCCATTGCAGGACCTCTAAACGCTGAACAATGGCAAGACCTTTACCAAACCGTTCCCTTAACCCCCGACCAGGTAGCCAACATACCTCCATATAGACCGTGGAGATATGAATGGTGAAAATCCTTTATTTTATATAGACAGTAAAATAATGCCAAGACACCACGGACAAACGATAAGGAAAGATCACCTTCAACATAAGTAACTAGTTATTAAAGTCATTAATACAAAACCAAATAAAAAGTGCAAAAGATTAGACTAAAAGGTATTATACTAGACACTTTGTCTTCACCAAGTGATGTAAGAGACTTAGGCAAACATGGCCTTGATTGTCAAGAACTCTTACGATCAATCTTGGATCCCGAGACGACTCACACACTCTACGATGGACAATGGATGATGGTGGCGGATGATGGTGTTGTGATGGTGGTGGGTGGTGGATGAAGTGTGAGAGAGGTGGTGTGCCAAGGGATGAGTTGAAATGAATCCAAGCACTCCTATTTATAGGCTGAACAGAGAGCTGGGCACGGCCCCGTGCCCGACTGACACTCTCTCTCTTCATTAATTGTAATTCGCAATTACAATTAATGCGCCTGCAGTACTTTCGACACGCCCCCGTGTCCGCTGGGCACGCCCCGTGGTGGGCAATAGAAGCTTCTATAGGTTTGTCTTTTCTGCTGCTTCTTGGGCACGGCCCCGTGCTGGCTGAGCACGGGGCGTGTTCAGACTTTTGCCTTCTCTATTTTGCTTTGGAAGGTGCCGTTGAGGGGTCGGGCAGTCCACTAATGTTCCTTTCCTTGTATTTATGTTGGATTTAGCTGTCTTTTTGCTTCTTTTGTGTTTTTGAGCTCATTTAATCCTGAAAATACAAAAGGAAGACAAAAACACTCTTTTTCCAATATTAGTACTTAAAAAGGGTTAGTTTTATGCCTTATTTGATGTAATTTATATGTTGCATTTTACACACATCACCAATACAACAAAATAGATACAACATAGCATAATACAAAATTGATACAACAGTTTAAAATCTACGATTTCTAGGTGTGTACCTACAGCTTCAACACTATGCTCCTTAAATCGTCAGCATCATCCTGTAACACGTTAAAAGTATAGTTCAACACAAAAAAAAATGCATTAGCGAGTATACAGGTTTTCATACATAGCATAAGTTAATAGGTTTAAACGAATCCATATGGCAAGCTAGCTATTCAAGATAAACAATAAACTGGCATGTGCACGAACTAGTCAACCCAAAGTTTAACACAAAAAGCTCTTAACATAACCCAACGTTCACAGGCGGTGCGTTACTCCTATAGCGCTATACATGTTAAGGTTAGGCTTGTACGAAGTTAATGAAAAGTTCAACACAAAACGTACAAACCCAGATTAAAGCATCAAGTATAACGTATGCATGCATGTATAAGGATTGTTTGTGCATTTATTATAAAAGTATGACTGTGAGTTTAATAGATTAACATGTTACACCCCAACGTGTGGTAAAAGGAAAAGGGGGTTCAAGTATACTCACAGTTTTGCTTAATTCTTCAAAAAAATATTGTGAGCGTAGATTTGGTAGGAGTTGACGAATGTAGCACGGGAATGCCGAGGTTACGATGGAACTAGTACAGGGGTGCCGAGGTTACCCTACAGGCAAACGAAGGTGTGAGTTGGAGTTGGAGGATTTATGTTACAGAATTAAAGTACTGTCACACCCCGATATTTCCACGTATTACCGGTGGGCCCGGTGGGGAGTATCGTGACGTAGTTGATATCATCATAGTTAATTAATCACAGTTCAATGCACAGCGGAAGTCTAAAATAATAATATTACAAACCGATTCGAAAGTAACATAAAATATTACAAACGGATTGTAAGTGGATCCACAGGTGATCTAAAATAACAAGAAACATTGTTCAACAGATTTAAGCATCAAAAGCTTGCAAGACTCTTTATTTGATACTAGGAGTAGCCAACCCATTAGGAGTAGTACCTGCACTTAACCTTTTGAAAAATACGTCAGTTTACACTGGTAAATACAATTAACTGACTCTTTTGAAAAGTGTTTATAAAAATTGATTTAAATGCACAAGGCACAAATATTCTTTTATAACTTGGGATAATTATTTAAAAATAATCTTGTATACTGTTTTACATGTTTGTCGTCCATTTAGGACCCGGTTAGAAGAGCCGGATAAGATTAATAGACACACCACTTGGTATAATACCCACAAGAAGTTTCCTCACGAGTGGGGTACCTTTTTACATACGCAACTGTCAGGTGTATGCCTACACCCCATGCTTAAGTCGTGGCCATTTCAAATGAATGAGCCGAGGATATCCAGGACACGGTCATTAACCCCCCAAAGACATTGCATCAAACAAGACAGATTAAAACGGGTTATCTCAATGATTTTAACCACTAATCGATTAAATATTCAATACCCGACCAAGCGGTATTTTATAATACCGTATCCCAAGCCCGTATAACGGAAAATAAGTTAAAAGTATTTACCTGAGCTCAAAATATAATTTTAATCCCAGCCGTATATCAGTCAGTGAGTACAAATAGCTTTTACTGGGCTCCTTAATCTGGAACGAAGGTTTTAATAACCTATTAGATTCCTAACGGGTCTTATTTACGTCTTAACTTAGACCGGTTAGTTTTAATGAAATGTTTACGGTTTAAATTGCAAGATTAAGCGAAGACCGGATTAGAATGTGATTTAGACCCTACAAGTATGAAGACTTGTATAAAATGGGTAAACTAAATACATTCTGGATTTTGAAGTAAAAATGATAAGGTTTGACCCGTTTCGGTTAATTTATGCAAACTGGTTACATAAACCGTACCGAACGCGTATATGCTTAACGGGTAACCAAATGAATCATGTACAGGTTCCACAAGTTAATATGCTTCAAATATGTTGTGATATCAGTAGGATGCCTTCCATTATGCCCAAAACGAATTTAAAACCAATTTATGCCCCGTAGGGGTATTTTGGTCATTTTAAAGCTTATAAAAGAGATTAAATGGTAATCTGAGGTTCAGGTCTAAAATGATCAGTAAAAATATTTATTTTAACAAGTTATATCAGTAAGATATCATACCTATGTGAAATATATTATTTATGGCCAAACTATGCACCGTAGGGGCATTTTGATCTTTTCACATATGCTAAAAGGGTCAAATTTGCAAATCTGAGTTTAAAACTTTTACTTACTGTTAAAGTATAAAAATTTATTCATAACATCAGTAGGTAACAAGCCTTAGGTGCCAAATATGGTTTTAAACCATACTATGTGCCTAAATCGCATAAAAGTCGGTATTTGACGATATTCGGGTTGATTAAGGAAATCTGAGATTTTGATCAGCCTTTACTGTTTAAAATAAATTATTTAATACATAAAATCAGTAGAAAAAGGTTTGATAGGTAAGGATGTGTAAAACTCATTTTATTAGCAAAAAGGGCGTTATCGTCAATTACCGAGCCTATGCAAGAACCCTATGTTATGATCAGTTTAAAATTTAATAAAAATTTCCAAAAATCTCTAAATATTATATTATATCAGTGGGTAGAAAGTTTGGTGTCAAAATTTGGGTTTAAATATGATTTATACTAGAAATGCCATTTAATTAATAAAAAGCTTCCAATTTACGATATCTTGCATAACTCCCATTTTAGACCACAAACTGATGTGAAATTTTTAGGACATGTTTAAATATCAGTAATAAAGGTTTTTGTTCACTCACATTGTCACACCCCCAAAATCCACCATGCGGAGTACCACCGCTTGGAGGCGTGACGTGACCAGGATCGAGCCACCAATTATATTGAACAATGTAATTAAGTAAGTAAAACCGACCTCAATACAATTGGTGACCATAAGACGGTAAGCAACTTTAGGTTAGCAAAGTTCAGATTTAAACAGCGGAAGCATAAGACGTTAAACCAAAACATAAGTTCGTAGTTCATAAGTTTAAAGTCCAAAACGTAGGTTTAATAAGTTCATAAAGTTTATTTATTGAGTACGGGACATATCAGTTCGCATCCCACAACGACCACCTCCATGTGCAAGCTCCAAAAGCATCTAACGACCTGCAAAGCATGTAATAACGAGTCAACAACAAAGTTGAGTGAGTTCACGGTTGGTTGTCCATTTTAGAGTTGTTTCCAAAAAAACGTAGTTTAATCTTAATCAGCTATCTAGCCGTGGGGGTCACCCCATAGTTCGAAAACGTTTATTAGTTAACCATCCCATGTTCACCTTCCCTGGCTATCCAGCCCGGCACTCCGGCCGTGGGGAGCTACCCCGTTATTTAAACTACCAGACTCGTTTATCATATCGACTACTAACAAAAATCAATTGTGCCCTAGCGTCGGTGTCTATCGTCACCGACGTGCCATAGTCCATTAGTACACACCCGTCCAACTGGCACGGTGTGAGGTTTGTTAAACCTAATAGCGCTATTAACTAATGACCCGCTCGCCATAGCCTTGGCGATTAAGTCGATACAAAAAGGGAGGGACTGCGTTGATAGAGTTCTAGTCTAGTACGTCTAATCCATCCCAACAGGACGAGGAATTTACATTCCTGAACACGTCCCAAAGGACGGGGAATCCCTATTCCTGAACCCATTCCCATTCCCACCGGGAATTACCATGCTTTGTAGAAAAGTGTGAACTCACCTCGGTTGCTCGGTTTGACTCTCAAAAATAGATAACAGTCAAGGTCGGTCAATCACGTCCTAGTATGATTACCAGTTAGTCATTTAGTGGTTTCAAATAGAGCACAAAATTCCTACACGTATCTATCACATAACATGCATCATTTTAACGGTTTGTGCCCATATAAGCTCCCCATCTATTCCCATTCATAAATAAACATACGACAGTGCACATAACACATATAACATGTTATATCATTCACAGGTAACATACTCGACATTTAGACACGCAATTTACGACTTATGTCATTTCAGCTTTTATATTCAAAACCGGGCTGTTTTTGGACATTTTAATAGAATAGTTAACTTATTCCAAAAATTCCCAAATTTTTACAGAATGTATTAAATGATCCAAGTATTATTGTGTAAAAATATCGGGGTCCAGTTCATTACCAATATTTTATAAAAATTCATTTTCCGGACTGAAATCAGATTTATCTTATTCTGACTGCAGTCCACGGAATAATTTATTTAAAATTCATCGAGAGTCCAATTTATGAAATTCCAGTGAGAGAATTACAAATACATCGGTGGTCATCTACAATACATATTTCATGATCTAACTCTACACAGAACTCAAGTTATGACAGAAAACAAAACGCATATTTTCAGCAGAAAAATGCAGCTATAGCTGCTGTTACAAAATGACACATTAAAAATAGTAAACGAAGTCCAAAAATTATGATTTCGGCGCCATTAGAACCGTATTTCATAATAACACGTTATGGACTCAAAATATCAGTTTTTTGTTGAGTTATGACCTGTTTACAGCCAACTGAAGTTGGCTGTAAAAGCATGGACAGATTCTGTTTTTCAGCCTTTAGCTTTCTAATTCGTGTTTGATTGATTTCGTTAACATGTTTAGTGATTACAACAACATCAATCATCAATATTAACCAGCAAATCATCAGGAAATCAGTCAAGAATCATAACAACACAAGATCTACATGATTTACACACATAACTTCTCTTTATCCATCTTTTATCACTTTATGTTTAAGATTAATGTAAGTTCTTTAGTGTTTCTCAAATTTTCACCATTAAATCATCTATTAACCACCATAAACAAGATCAAGATGATGATTAGAAGCACTTACTACTAGCACAAGGCTATGGGAGAAACAAGGCGTAAAAGTGGTGGATAAAAGAAAACTAGAGTGGTCCTTGAACTTCCGAGTGCACCACGCTTGTTTGTATGACCTCTTGCACCCTTGTATGTAAGTAGAACGATTGAACAAGAGCTTGATGATGGTGGTAGTTTGGTGGAAGGTGGCTGCCGAACTCAAAGGAGGAGAGAAGAAGAGAAGTTTGTTGAAGGTGAATGAAGTAAGAGAATGATGGACTAGTAGTTCTTATATAGAAGTCTTCCAACATTAGATTGTCCATTATGTAAAGTGTTCTTATATCCACCAACATTCTAAATAAAATATTGAAAGGCTCATGGGGGTGTCCCCTCATTATACAACCGGTTCAAGGGGAGGGGGTATAGGGTTGGGATGCAAAGATCTAGTTAGGATTTAGTTAGAGTTTAAAGGGTATAGTTAGTGTATTATTATGTGTGTTATAATATAAAGTGTGTTAGGGTGTTCGGGGACCCTAACTAGCTAAGAGAAGTATAAGCAATGTGTTTGGCAATATTTTTATGTTTCGGGTAGTGTCCGGTTGTTCGGTTCGATACTGTTCCGTTAAACTGCTTAATTAATCCGTAAAGTGTCATATATATATATTTTTGTAACGTTTTTAATTCTCAACACTTAGGAAAGCACACAAGACTATTTAGTAACTTTTCTGTACACTACTAGTATATTACAAGCACATGTAAGTATAACACAGTGATCAGAGAGCAGTTAAGTAATTCCACACAGTCGTCAAGCACTTTAATTATCATTAATAAATTGTACAGATACATGGAATTATGAGGGTTGTCACATTCCCCCCCTGTTAAGAGAATTTCGTCCCGAAATTTAGCGCGTGGTTACTGAGGAAGCTAGTTAAGTTGCGTTGTTTTCCTGGTTTTCCTGGGGTGTCACACACATTTTCAAAAATCTCGTTTTAACACAAAAAGGGCATAATGGTCAACATTTAAGCATTTAACGGAAACATGCAAATGAATCGAAATTCAAAGGAACCATATAGTATAATCTCAGAGGGTCATACTAACATGTAATATGGTCCTAAAGCAACCTTAAGGCATATCTAAAACAAGCTAAATCGGGTCAGAACTGAAAGTCAAAGCAAAAGTCTACTTTTGCGACTTTCGGTTCCGAACCGAGCCTAAACTCAGAATTGTCGGGTTGAACATGCCTAGACATGTTCTTATATTATTTACCAAGTTATTTTAGTGTTAAAACATGTTCCATAACCTCTACATTATCAGTTACAAATTAATTTGCAAAAATTGATTCGGTTGACTTTTTATTAATAAGTTTGACCCGATATTTGACCAAGTTAGACTGATAATCAGTAGGTGCCCTTTTAAGGGTTTATTACCTACATAATTACCAACTCATAGCCACTTTAAATTCGAATAATGGCTGGACCGTTTGTGATTAATCACAAAGTCAAAGCTTAATTACGATAACTTTGACCTTCGGTCATTAAGCTAATAAAACTTGAACTTAGGACGCTAAGAATGCTTACAAGAGTACTTAGCATGAAATAGGAACTGAGGAAAACTTCCTAGAGCTCCAAGGGACTCCAGAGAATGAGTTGTGAAGTGATTTTCAAATGTGCAAAGGAACAAGTGCAAACAAAAGGCCTTATATAGGGATTTCTACTTCATATGATCAATCCACATGTCCCCTACATTGATCCCAGATGTTACCAGGTGTCCCTAGTGCATGAAAAACCATTTGCTCAGGCCGTGGTATCAAAATCAACCATGCAAAGGCGGTGGAACTGGCTGAACCTGCAGCTGTGCAGGTTTTTGTTCGTTGGTAGTCCTGTCGCGGCCCGCGTAAACATAAGAGAGTGTTTACGGGGCCCGCGAGAGCCCTCTGTTCCGGTAAAAAGTTTTGAAACTTTGCATTTTCAGTCCCTGGTCCATTTTAACTTTATTTAACTTTCATTTATTGCACTTAGGACCCCCATAGTTAACTTTTAAGGGCCTTGGGTCATTATTTAACTCCGTTAAGCTCCCGGTTAGTTGCAAGATAACCCGAATCATCTTGATTTCATCGAAACTTTACGAGATTACTATCCAATATTCTTGGAATCAAAATATACAATTATTACAATGTTTTTGGGATCGTTAAAAGGTCACTCAGAGGTAACTTTTAACATGTTGACACTTTTAACCCCTATGCTTCGTAAAATCCTTATTTTAAGCACAAACGACTTTCAATGTCCGACAATTTATTCATTAGAGAATACGAACGTCATGTGAGGTCAATCAGAGGCACAAGATTGGCATGTTGACACTTTCGATCCTTTTACTTACATATTTACATTGTTTGACAATTTTAGTCCCTCCAGATCAATTCCTTACACTTTTAAAGTCCATGACACGTGTCTTTATTATATTGGACATGATTTTGCGAGGTGTTACAAGTACTTAGTATGTTAAGAAAATAACAAGTAAGATAACAGGGGTATTCTGACTATCAGCGATAAGTAACACGAAATCAAAATACAGGAACGGAATTACGAACAACTCGTTAACGGACTGCTTAGGACGGATGCACCATTCGTGTGGATGGGCCATCCGTGCGGATGAGCCATCCGTGTGAACGGACTGTTGTCGGTCAGATTCTCGTTTTTGAACTTTTAACTATTTACCAGTTACGTTCGTGATTCTGTTCAGTCTGTTTAATTATAGTATACGTATATTAGTAGTCTAGTAATAACAGAAGTCTCATAGAAGTCATGCATGGAGGTTGTTTAACCTCATTATATAACACCAAAGCATAAATCAGTCAAACTGATCGGTTGGTCATGTTTACAGAAGGAATAAAAAATACAAATACTATTATTTACGTCCCAGAATTAACCATATTAAGTATAGCAATCTGGAAGTCAGTTGACGTTTGAAAATCGTCAGAACTGATGCACAGTTCATTCGCATGGACGGGGAAAGGCCAGGTTCGAACGAAATGGTGGTGTCCATTCGTACGAATCAACTACCGATTCGTGCGAATGGAGTTGTTCTTGAGGTAAATCAGTTCGGTTTTGCTTGAACTGACCCTCTATTTGACTGAAATCAGCCCTATCCCGAATCAACAACTATTTTCTCAGCTTGTGAGCTCGGTGGAACTCGGTTTCAGTTAAGTTTAAATCTAAAAGTTTTGTAAAAAGGGTTTTTGATAGATTTAACTTCATTCCAGCTTGGTCCTCAATAGTTTGAGAGTTTATGTCGGATTGCCTATGCGAATCTGAGAAACCAAGTGATAGAGGATGAAGAATCTTCTTAAATCTCCAGAAAATCAAAAGAAAGATAGTAGAAAATGGATGAAGAATAGAGAATTAACACTCACTTAGAGTGCCTGATATGAGCTTCCAGTGCTACTGATTCGTGTTAGATTGAGAGAGAAGTGTGAGTGTGGAAGATTGGAAGTGAAGGAGAAGCCTTGTATTTATAACTGAAAATTACGGTTAAGGGCGAATGGGCTTTTTATTTACGGATGGGCTTGTGCAGATTGGGCTTGGGACGGATCGGCCCATAATAGTGGATGGGCTTGGTCCATCCGTGCGAACCTGCCAGGCCCAAGGCCCAAGTTGCTGAATTTTGTTAATTTTGCTGATTTTAGGCATTTTAAACGTGTAATTGCAATGTATAAGTGTCGTGCATGAATAAAGGAGTGTAAAATTGCATTTTGTATGTATAGCAAGTACGTGTACGTGTGAATTTGTATGTAAAGATGCATTAAGTATGTATGTACCATGGACAATCATTAAGTATTTATGAATAATGTATGACACAAATATGTAAAAGATAAGGTTTTCCATTATGATTCAAGTCTCGGATTACACGGTATGAAATGAAGTTCGAATACAAGGGATCACAAGTTTCTGTAAGTGGAAGATACAATGAGCTTGCTAAATAAAGAAAGTTGCAAAGCGCGAGGCGTTACAGTTATAGGCTTAAACTCCCTTATAAATACATGTTTAGTTATTCTCGTTTAGGTTGTTGACTCTAAGTGTTTCTGTTGTAACTTGTATCTGACAATTCAATTGAATGCAAGTTAAGCTTTGGTTATAATCATTCTGTTTCATCTAATTTCTTGTGCTTGTTACTGAATCAAGTTTGATTGTGTGATTTCACCACCAATCAAACTAGTTGTGATATCTTTGTTTGATATGATTTCAGGACTTACAATTGGTACCAGGGCCTGTTGAACATGTTCTAAGCTTATATTGATATCACACAGATTCCGTTTTGATTTCGAAAGTTGCTGAGTTGCTGTGTTCAGAGTTTGCTTGGAAGAATAGTTGATTTCGGATAATCTGCTATTGTTCTGGATAATCTGCTGTTGTTTTTGGATGAATTTTAGGCTTTTCAGATAAACTGCAAGGGATTTCGGATAAATTGCAAGAGTATTTAGATAATTTATTTGAAGATTGCTTGAAGATTGCCTTGACGCTGCTTGTGTTACGGATAATCCTTGAAGAATTCGAAAAGGATTGCTTGGAAGATCTCGGAAAGTTTGTTACCAAATTTTTTGGGATTTCGGTTACCAAACTTACAAGATTTGAGGATATCTTCAATAGTTTTTGGATATATCAAAATCCCTGATTATCCGGAAGTTTGTTACTAACAGGTTTTGTCTTGAAGGTTTCAAATACACTGTTTCGAGTTCATCATTTCGGATACACTGTTTCGAAAGGGATTTCGGATAGCTTTAGTTTCAAACAACATCATCTTTTCAGATACACTGTTTCGAAAAGGGGTTTTCAAGTGACATTATTTCGAATAGTTCATGTTCCGAATTGAACGTTTCGGATAGCCATTGTTTCGAAAAGGGATTTCGGATACACTGTTTCGAATCGTTGTTGAGGTTTTTCGAACTAGATTACTGTTTTGAGAAGACTACTGTTCCGAATTGGGGTTTCGAATTGAACTATTTTCAGGACTGTTCACATTATTTTTAAAATATATCTAAATTACATTATTTTGTAAATTTAAAAAAATGATGAACACAAACGGAATGATGACTGCTGCAGACCTTACAAATGCTACCCTGGCTGCCATTCAAACTCAAACCTTAGTTCTTCATCAAGAATTGGATCAAATCGTCGGCACTGCCACTAAGGTTCCCAGACTGCTATTTGGGGATGATTACTATGAATTGAAGTTTTGGTTCGAACAATATTGTAAGGCAAATGAACCGGGGGTTTGGAGGAGTGTTAGAGATGGACCTCGTATTATCATGTATGCTACAGAAGCTGATCCAGTAACTCAGATTTCTAAACCTGAAAATTTGTGGACAGATTGTAAGTCCCGTTTAACCGGATCTTTCAATGATATCAAACAATCACCAAGTTTGTGTGGAATCCAAAATTGATGTGATTCAAGAATAAACAGAAAATATGAAGAACAAACCGAATACGAGGAACACACCGAATCACTTTTCAACACTTGCACACGATTCTATTACTTGAATAAGCAAAACCGTCTAGTACAAGTGCTCACAACCAAGTCGCCTCTCTCTCTAGCTCTCTAGAAGTTGTAACAATAAAGTTCTAGAGGTTCAAACCTAAAAACAAGTTAGAAACTTGTTTTTATACTAACTCAAGCCCACTTCCCTACATGGGCTCCCCTTGGGCCTGCTTGGCCCACATGGCCTAAAGCTTAGCCCAAGTGACCTATAAAAGTCCACAACCTAATATAAACTAACCCGGTAAGGCCCAGCTCGTAACCATAGCTCGTTGTGTTAATTTGATGCGTCAGTCTCACACTTTAGGGCCTAACAATCTCCCCCTAGACTGATGCCATCAAATTGTCTTCATAACATGAAATCAGCAACGTCTTCAACGAAGTCTGTGGTCATCGCTATGCTGCAGATGTTGTGGAAGTTCTTGACTTCTGAACTCTCAGCACTGGGTCTCTTTCTTCAGCTCTTGAGGTTAGCTTCATATCAGGATCTTGATCAGCATTTGCTTGGAAATCTTGTCGAAAAGAATGTGAGAGGAGGATTCTTAGCAGCTCTTTTCTTCTGAATCTTTGTCTTTCAAGCAGGTTCATGGTACTTCTTCAAATGTACTTTCACTTTCAGACGGCGTTTCGTATCCGGTTCTCCTGACTCAGGTACATCTTGTTGTTGTGCTGCTCCATGCTTCGTCAGCAGCTAACGGCCTCTCAGTCTTCAATAACCCCTATTCTTGATTGAAATCAAGTTCTGCACATGCTCACAAACTCATAAGTAAACATTTCTTATGCAACAGGGAAAGTACCATATGAACACTAGGTACATCCAAGTACTTGTACTCAGATTTCACAATTTAAATTCTTTCAACTTTTGATGATCAGTCAAATCTTCAAGAACGGTTACATTTTTTTAATTTTAAGAAAACAAATAAACACTCTATTTTTGGATTTTTGGTTTTATAGAAAAACAAGACACTATTTTTGTATTTTTTGAATTTTGAATTTTTTTTTAATTTTTTTAATTTTAAGAACTAGAAACAAATAAAAACTCAAAATATAAACAACTACCATAATATACAATTACAATTGCAATGGGATCAAAATTCGTTCTCAGGCAGACTAAGGAACACTTTTCAGTACGAGCCTAATCAAACTGGTCTATGCGATTGCCAATATGTTTGTCCACTTAAACTTTAACGCTCAACTTTCAATTTTTCAACTTCGTGATATGATTAAGGTAATATTATACTATTATACCCGTGTGTCCCATTCCAAAGCATACCCCCGTGATCAAGGTAAGCACAACGATTCATCGTAACAGGTGAGTATATTGATGTCACCCTTTTTTATTTACAACATTAGACCATTGGTGACAGGTCAGTACTTTTGTATAGCAGAGCGACCAATGATTTTGTCCAACGAGGGTAAGGCAAATACCATTCTGCTGTACGAAAGTACTGACCTGTCACCAATGGTCTGACGTTGTAAA
Organism: Helianthus tuberosus; assembly: GCA_030545235.1. Lineage (NCBI taxonomy): Eukaryota > Viridiplantae > Streptophyta > Magnoliopsida > Asterales > Asteraceae > Helianthus > Helianthus tuberosus. Next base: position 18,091 of record JARYGA010015339.1, on the reverse strand, counting down.
TCAAAAAGGATGACATCAATATACTCACCTGCTACGATGAATCGTTGTGCTTACCTTGATCGCGGGGGTATGCCTTGGAATGGGACACACGGGTATAATAGTATAATATTACCTTAAGCATATCACGAAGTTGAAAAAATTGAAAGTCGAGCATTAAAGTTTAAGTGGACAAACATATTGGCAATCGCATAGACCAGTTTGATTAGGCTTGTACTGAAAAGTGCTCCTTAGTCTGCCTGAGAATGAATTTTGATCTCATTACAATTGTAATTGTATATTATGGTAGTTGTTTATATTTTGAGTTTTTATTTGGTATGAATTTGGCTCTTTGAGCATTTGGAATATTCTCATTTTGAGATTTTGATTCCTTAGGGTTTTTGTCCTCTTGGGATCTTTTAAGATATCCTGACTATGTCTAGGAAATAACGTAATTGCTCAGGGATCAAATCACAAGGTTTCAGGCTTGACTACACTTATCAACACTGATCTACGACTGAAAGCTTTAGACGATTGCCAGTATATTTGTCCTCCTAAACTCATCTCCCTAGACCTTTCCATATAACTGCCTGTAACAAATTTTATCATGTTTTGATTTCTTAACAATGAACACCCAAACAAATACTAATCAAATCCTGGAGTTATATACAGCACACTCTATCATGCAAGTAGCTTCCCTACCACATATTTCACAAGTCCAATCCAGATCTCTGAAATCTTAACTGGGAATAGATTGAGAAGAGAACAGAATAGATCTTAAGCAGAGATGGTATAATATACAGATCAAATGAGTTTTTCTCAGTTTGATATAGGTTTCTTGGGTTTCTTTTGGGCACTTGAGGGCCTCTTTCGGGTGTTTAATTGATCTATAGCGCGACAACGTACAGCTAGGTCAGCATGTATCTGGATGCAGCAGAAGCTGACGTTGCCTAGCACCTCCAGGTCTTTGCTTCCGTAAAACAGAGGAGATACACGACTTTTTCAGAGAAGATTTCAGAGTTAGACCAAAACTGTGTGTATCGGGACAACATACAGACATTCAAATAGAAATGAGCTAATTCCAATTGACTTTCTTTCCTGAGGCCATGTACTAATTTAGTTCTGAACAGAACAGCCAATGTTTCCAGTCTTTAAGGATAGAGCCTACCAACACATCGTGCTAAAGTCAAACTGTTTCGATACTGGTCTTACATGAGTCAGCCCTTCACCATAATGTGAAAATTCATTTACGGAAGGACAGCCAAGATATCCCCGGATGATTCAACAACATAAAGACCCGAAACCTCAGACGTTGGCTATCTATCAACACAAGATTTAAGACCATAAAATCATACGCCGTTGGTATGTTACCCACATGGTACATAGTTCGTTATGTTTATATCACTTGGTATCCTTTATCATTTTGAGTGTCAAGCCTATCGACATATCGCAATAGATCCTAGTCTTTTCAGCTATGGCACCTTACATGTGTTAGTCAAACCCTTTAATACGAACATTTGTTTCACTTCCCATATCATGCAATTTTATCTTTTTGGCTTTTTCATTTTTCTCATTTCTCCCCCTAAAACAATGCATATATATACAACAAACTCTTTTTGTATTTTTCTTTTCTGAGTTTTCTCCTCCTAAACTCTATATCTATCTATATGTTCCTCTCCCCCCCTAAATTTGTGCATAAATCTTGTATTTTTGCGCAAATTTACCATTTACTAGAGAAAGGACAATTTATATACAAAGTAATGAACTAAGAAAGAGAAAAATTTTTTTTGCTTAACCGTTCTGTCATCAGATTGAAGACTAATCAATATTCAAATCAAAGTACTGAATTTAAACGGTACCTTTTGCTGATCTTATCTTACTTCTCTAATCTCCTCCAAAGGAAACATATCATCTGTAAAAAAATTTGAACTTTTTGCAACAATGAAATGTTACCCGTTTTTATCTCTGGAACAACCGCTATCAACATTCCAGGGATTGTCAACAGCTCCTCCTTAGTTGTTCCTGAAAAATAAGGAGATTAGTAAGACATGGGTACCCAAGCCATCGTGGTCCTGGGTTTACCTGAAGCATCAAAATAAGACACTTCCTTTAAACACAAGTCCCCTTTCGTTTCAAGGATTGGAGACGTTGCTACTTTGGATTTGGGTTTCCAAATCTGTTTCTGTTTAACAAACATGTTTGTTGCCGTCGGTTGAACAACTTTAACTATTTCAGGTTTGTTAGTTTTAGAAAAACATTTTTGTTCCTGAGCAGCCTTCCGTTTATTTTTAGCAACATTCCAATCCCTATCAGAAGGTTTAACCTTGGGATTCACATTCTTCATTGCCTTAGGTGAAGATACCTTCATTGGCTTAGAATGGTATTTATCCTTTGGTGTAACACTCTGATTTTGCACATGATAGGTTATATAGGGACGATGTGTGCAGTTTCGAGCAATGTGACCAGCAATGCCGCAATTGAAGCATGTTTGTCTCTTCATGTAGAAAGCATTCTGATCAGCTGGATTTGCTCTTGCATGCCCTGAAGGACGAACCGGTCCTTTCTGTGCTTGTTTGCGTTGCACATTTCCTGCAGACAATGATGAATTTGGATGTCTATACTTATCGTTTGCAGGGGCCTTCTGTGGTTGAGATTTCTTTTGATTCTTCTTGTTTTGATTGGACTGCAGGTCTTGTTCAGAAATCTCACCAGTCTTTCTGAAAGCTTTGTTAGCACAGTTAAATGCATATTTCTCACATTTGCCATTACAGACTGGCTTAACGAAAGCATTTTTCTCATTACGAGCCTTTTGCGGACGATTGCTGCCCGTTGAGGACTGTGGAGAGCCTGATCGTCTTTGATGTTTAGGCTTCTTATTTCCGCGTCCTTTACCTGCTCGCTTCGGCTCTTGTTGCTTGATCTGAACCTTTTCATCACTAACCGAAGGTTCAGATTGTTCAGCTTGCGCACTTGGAGCCTTGTTCACATTAGTCTTCACTTCTTCCTTCATGTCGTCAGCTTTGACAGAATCGGAGAATTCTGATTTATCAGATGAAACACCAGAAACTTCAGCTAAATCATTAGACGAATTATCAACACAAGATGGTTCTGCACATGACACCCTTGAGCTGAATTCACTAGAATCAACTGATTCCAATTTCTCAGAATCAGCTGCTTTAGGTGATTCACATTTGGAATCATATGGTTCAGCTGGCTCATTCGTTTCATTTGCCGATTCAGTCTCTGTTACGCAAGCATCAACGTTTTCGCCCAAAACATCAGGCCTGAAATTAATCACAGAGTGAAAAAACGAGCCAAAAATGTCACACACATGAGAATTTGATGCTTGTTCATCTCCAACGACATTTTCAACCTTTACTTCAACTATTTCATCTGCACATGTAGACGAAGCATTAGAATCAAAAGTGCCTTTAGAAATAAAGTTCATTGAAGGAGTTGGTCGTTTATTATCAACAGAGTTGCTGTTGAATGATGACTTGTCAATTTTTGGACCATAGGCCATCTTGTCCTCATTCATCAATTCCTCCTCCGTCATGGGTAAGTATGTGTAGTTATCATTATATGGAGGAGGAACTTGATTGAAACCCGAACCACACCCCTTCTTTCTCTTGTATGCAAGTTGTTGATCACATAAATTTTTGACCAATTTACTGGAAGAGTCATACTTTTTAATGTTAAGTTCGTTAATTTGATATCTTTCTTTGATATCTTTCAGTTCTTTGATCAAAATGCACACCTTCTCCTGTGCCTCTAAGAAATGAGCTGTTTTTACACTTACATCATCCTTAAGTTTGATGATGTCTTTTCGCTGAGCTTCAATTTTATCTTTATAAAGCTTTTCATTCTTTGATAAAGTAAATTTTTTATTTTTTATGTCTTTGTAGTCTTGTATAAGCTCAGCGTTGTGTAACCGATATGCCTCATTTCTTTCTCTACACTCAGGAGTGCAAATTACAGAAAGTATCTCTTCACGATCACGAGTAATTTCTTGAGCCACGAGTTTGTTAAACATAAATGCTGAATTTTGCGTAGATGAGCAAACTGCAGCAGATGTGTTGCCTTGAGTAGACTGCTTGTCAGCATTGTCATATGATTTGATGAGTGAGATCAGCTCATCTAACTTCATTTTGTAGCAGTCGGTTGTCAATATTATCTGATTAACATTTCTAAACCAACTACAGTTCTCCTGATCTGGAATCCCTTTTATAGCATCCAGAAGCTTTCTGTTGCTAATATGAGTAGACACCACCATCTCTGCCTTATCCATTTCAGAGAGCAGTTCAGCAAACCGGCCTGTAAGTGCTTCTATAGATTCACCATATGAGTATCTGAATCCTTGGAGTTTCTGCTCAAGCACCTCTCTCTTAGAAGACATTTTTAAGAAGTGATCCCCCCAAAAATGTGATCTTTTAACTATTTCCTTAACACAACCCCAAAGCGAGAACCTGTGTACTCGCTAACTCAAACCCTTTGCACGCGAATGAACCTGCTTTCTAAACCGCACCTCAAAAAAACTGTCAAAACCGTTCTCACAAACAAACTCCTTTTTTTTTAATTGATAAAAGTATACTAATAGTTATTATTATTATAAAAGAAAACTTATTATTATTATTATAAATAACTAATGATTAGGTAATTATTACTAAATGATTAATCAATTATTATTATTATTATTATTATTATTATTATTATTATTAGAGTAAACTTCAATTTTACCCCCTGAGGTTAGGGGCCATTGGCACTCTTACCCCCCCCCCCCAAGGAAATAAATGCAAATTTACCCCCTACTGTTAACTGTTATGTCACAATTCTACCCCCCGGCTTCAATTTTCTTGACCGGTCAACCTAAACATGGGAGGGTCAAAGGGTATAAAAGTAATTTCACCTAAAATTGTACTTTATATATTAAAATAACCCCTCAACTCAACATAACATCACAACCTTACCCCCCAAGTTTTCCCCCACTTTTCTTCATCTCTTCCGGCGAAGTCCTATCCTCCGGCTTCTTCACCGGCGACCTCCACTCCATTCTCCTTCCCTTCGGCGACATCCACTCCATCTTCTTCATCGCTCCTTCACCACACTAGCACATGATGACTGAACAGAATGGCATTATGCATCCAGCTCCACCGGCTGAGCCAGGGCCGGCGACCACTCCACCGGCCACCATCGATCCAGATGTGGTCCAGAGATCCTCCCTTTTCTCGCAATTTTCAGGTAAAATCAAACAACAATTTTGATTGTGGGGTAAAATCAAACAACTAGTAATGGATGTTTGTGTATTTGCAGTGGACATGAGGATTCATGTTTCACTACGATCGATTGTGGTCTCATTGGTGCTCAAGATGCGAGGCCGCCCGTTCCTGCATTTCCAGTTTCCGCCTCAGCAGGAAATGGTTGTGTAGGATACTTAAACTCTAATCTTCTAGGTTCTTTTGGGTTAATATGTAGTTTAGGATACTTAAACTCTAATCTTCTAGGATCTTTTGGGTTAATGTGTAGGATCTTTTGCTTGATCATAGAACAGGTTATGTTTGATCATAGAACAGGTTATGTTTGATCATAGAACACATTGACTGTTAAGTTGGTTATATTTGACTGTTAAGTGGGTTAATGTTTGATCACGACATAATGTGGGTTAATGTTGGTTATATTTGACTGTTAAGTTGCTGCTGTTTGGTTTGATCATAGAACAGAACAGAACAAAACACATTGACTGATGCAGAGGTGCTGATGCATTTGCATTTGCAATACTTCTGATGCAGAGGTGCTGTCATGGCACTTGGTGCAATCACCATCACTTTCAGTCCCATGCATAAGTGAAAGAGGGTGTATGTGACTTATGGGTCAATAATATAGGTCAATGTATATGTGTTGTTTTTAGGCAATAATATGGATATGCAGGCTTCTACAAATGCAATAGGTGTATGTGCAATTTGACTTATGAAAGTCAAACATGCTTGTACAAATGCTTATGACTTATGGGTCAATAATATAGGCCAAGATTTGTCATTTCTAAATTTCGACATTACAAACTTGTTTGAATTCTGTTTGACTTGACAGTGAACCTGTCAAATGCTGAAGGTTCTTCATGGTTTTTGAATTGACAGTGCTGCAATTTGACTTATGGGTCAATAATATAGGTCAATGTATATGTGTTGTTTTTAGGCAATAATATGGATATGCAGGCTTCTACAAATGCAACAGGCTTGTACAATGCATATGGTTTTTGAATTGACAGTGAACCTGTTTGACTTCTTCATGGTTTTTGACTTCTGTTACAACACTTCTTCATGGTTTTTAAATTCTGTTAAAACACTTGATGCCAAACACACAATGGTTATGATTTTTGCTGACAATGAACCTAGTTGGACATGTGAACCTGGTTCTGGATGTATATGGGCTTCAGCCTGGTTCATGGAGATGGGACAGTAGCGAAGGGTGGTCAACGGTGGCTGAGTGGCTTGAATTCTGTTACAAGCCTGTTTATATGGTGGTGGAATCGAATATGGATGGTGGCGTGAAAGGTTTTGGTAGTTGCAGGGGGTAATTTTGCTTATAAACATAAATTATAGGGGGTTATAAGAAAGGGTATTTTAGTAATTTACCCCAAGTCAACAGATCAGCAACATATTTGAATCCAGGGGGTAAACATGCGAAATAACAGCAAACGTTAGGGGGGTAAAACAAAAGGGTAAAATAGTCTTTTCACCCCCAAGTCAACAGGCCGGTCAAGAAAATTGAAGCCGGGGGGTAGAATTGCGACATAACAGTTAACAGTAGGGGGTAAATTTGCATTTATTTCCTTAGGGGGGTAAGAGTGCCAATGACCCCTAACCTCAGGGGGTAAAATTGCAGTTTACTCTTATTATTATTATTATTAAAACATAAACGACAAATCACGTTCTTATCTCCTTCTTCGTAAACCCCAGAACCGTAACCCTAATTATAAGTCTCAGGCGATTGATCGATGGTGGCGGTGCTCGGAGATGGTAACCGGAGATCGTCGGGAGTCACCGGAGAAGATGGATGTTGTACGATGAAGGTGGACGACAGGTGATGAAGAACGAAGATGATGGAAACATGATGATGTCAAGATGAACAGTGACCGGAGTTGCAGGTTTCCGGCAAATAGTTATCGGAGAAGAGGCGGTGTCGATATGCGAAGGTGTAACAGTGTCGATATCGGAGTTGAATGGAGATGGTGAATGATGTTGATGGCAGTGGTGATTGAAGGTTGCGACTCAAGAATGTTGCGACTCGAAACAGGGACTCAGAACCGTGGATGTGAGTCGGAACTGTGAATGCGGTTGCGAGTCGAAACCGAGGTTGCGACTCGAGACTGCTCGGGAAGAAGATGACTCGAGACCAGTGAGGTGATGATGACTCGAGACCTTGAAAGCAGGTGATGTCAGTCGAGACCTTGGATGTTGATACTCGAGATCTCGGTTGCGACTCGAAACCGTGAAAGAGATAACTCGAGACTTGTGGTGATGAGAGTCGAGACTGTGGATGAAGTTGATGACTCGAGACTCTGGTTTCGACTGGATTTGGTTGCTACTCGAGACCAATTGTAGAAGACTCGAGACCTTCTTTTGTGATTGCGACTCGAGAACTGTGGTGGCGATACTTCCTGAAAAAGTGGAGACACCTGTTGACTCGAGACCTTGTAGAGATAACTCAAATCTCAAATGATGACGATGGGACACGAAATCAGATGTGATATGTCAAAATATATGTTTTTGGAAATGTTTTTAATATTAACAAAAAACTCGAGATTTCAGCAACCAAAATCTTTTTGAAATTTATCAATATTTTTAAAAACTTTTAACATATTTCCAATCAGATCGAAAAGCAAAATATGACAAATTTTCAACAAAAACCAATGAATACAACGAAGAACACGAAGAACGCGAAGAACACCAACCCAAAAATAACGAAAATCTTGAATCTTTGATATCACACCGAGCCTAGAAATAGGTTCTAATGGCTCTGATACCACTTGTAAGTCCCGTTTAACCGGATCTTTCAATGATATCAAACAATCACCAAGTTTGTGCGGAATCCAAAATTGATGTGATTCAAGAATAAACAGAAAATATGAAGAACAAACCGAATACGAGGAACACACCGAATCACTTTTCAACACTTGCACACGATTCTATTACTTGAATAAGCAAAACCGTCTAGTACAAGTGCTCACAACCAAGTCGCCTCTCTCTCTAGCTCTCTAGAAGTTGTAACAATAAAGTTATAGAGGTTCAAACCTAAAAACAAGTTCGAAACTTGTTTTTATACTAACTCAAGCCCACTTCCCTACATGGGCTCCCCTTGGGCCTGCTTGGCCCACATGGCCTAAAGCTTAGCCCAAGTGACCTATAAAAGTCCACAACCTAATATAAACTAACCCGGTAAGGCCCAGCTCGTAACCATAGCTCGTTGTGTTAATTTGATGCGTCAGTCTCACACTTTAGGGCCTAACACAGATGATGATAGGAAAATACGAGACGATGATGATAAGGCTAAAGAGATTCTTTCTATGGCACTTGGTCCTGATATCTCTATTGCAGTCTGAAATTTGAAGGTCAAACTCATCATCCAACAACGTTCGGAAGGGATAAAGTGATGAAAGCTTTGCGGAAGATGAGTTATGAAGGCAAGTATTCTACCGTATTGAAGAAGTTATTTCCACAACATGCATGTATGCACATGCATGCATACAATTATGTTAATACTACACAAGGTTTATAACTTTGTGAAAAACTTCAAAATAAAAAACTAAGATACCAAAGTATCAAACCATCATGTGTCATCTTGATATGTGAAAGCAATACTTACATTTGTTGTTAACTATATTTCTTGTAAATTATCATGTAAGGTGACAAAATTGTCAGACTATGCTTAGATATTTTATTTTTATAGTCTCTTGTTTCATATAATGAGACTTCAATATGAACATATAAGATAATTTGACAGTCACAACCCCTTTGCTAACTTCCGCTAAAAAATCACTGGTCATTGAAAGGGTGATAAAAAGGTTGTGTTCGCAGGTTAACTTGTTAAAAACATACCCAAAAATTTAACCTGGATCCGAAAATCTTGTCATAGACATGAACCGAACACGACATTAATACTCTAATATACAAAATCTTAATATATAGTATATACTAAACATTTACATTTAAACTATAAAACTTGATCTTTTTAACTTTTAGAGCTAGACACAACCAATTAAGTTATAATATAAAGCACAATTAAAAAGAAAATATGGTATCTAACATGTTAAACGGGTCCCCTCTATAAATCTTTTGCATTTTTAAGAGAGAGTGATTGGAAGAGAGATTAATTAAAACATTCACGTCCATTGTAGCCCTAAATGAATCCATTTGTGTACCACGGAATAAAATTCCACACCTTTGGGTGCGAATGTTCAAAGGATTTAAAAGAACTCATTGAAAATGAAATTGTTCCCTTTGAACTTATTGTCTAACTAGTTTTTCCCCGTCCGCGTTGCGGGGCACTAAGCCAAATATTTCCCTCTCCTAATATGTATGTCTGTGTTTCGGTTACTTGTATATACTACTCGTAACACGATCTAAACAAAATTACATCAAGTCAACCAATTAAAATAAAACACTACCATACTTTTGCTAAAAAAAACTAAAATGATAAAAGACAATAATTTTAAACCAGGAGCAAAACGGTAATTTTTTTTATGACAAATAAGCGTGTGTCAGGCAGTCGTCTGGCACGAAAAAAAAATTACATCGAGTTAACCAATTAAAACAAATAGTTTTGGAAAAAAAAAAAAACGATGACATGACTATAAGTTATACTGGGGGCAAAATCGTAATTTGACAAGTAAAAAAGATACAAAAACGATGACAAAACTGTAAATTTAAACGGGGTAAAACCGTAAATTGGTTTGACTAATGGGAAAGTGTCAGACAGCTGTCTGGCACTAGTCCCCTTCACGGAGATTGTAGATAATGATATAGTAAATGTCTATATGCATCGGATCACAAGAAAACCATCGATGGTCAAATGTTGATGACGTTTCTAAGTTTCTTAGTGAACATAAAAATAACGTTTATTATATTACATTTATGTAAAATGTCATATAGAATTTATTGGATGATTATCCTATTGTTGAAAGAATTTATTGGATGATTATCCTATTGTTGAACAAGTATGGTGACCAAGGCCATCAAGGAAAAAGACATTTGAATAGAATTCTTCCTTGTTCATTGAATAGAATGCATCCTAAAATAGAGTTGTCATTCATTTAAAAAAAATGATTTTATCTTTTATACACAACACATTCTCAAACAAAATAATTTAAATATAAGTAGATATCAAAGAATAAGGATTGATGTTGTAATTCAAAACTTGTCTCAACACAAATAATCTGAATTACAAAAACACCCATATCTCAATACATCCTATTTCTAAACATAGAAAGGGGAGTGGGGGTGGGAGATTTTTTCTCCGTGATAGGCAAGTTCCACGAGTGATGGGAACAAACAAACCACCGACACCATGCAGTTTTATCACGTGAAGAACAATTTCCGTGAAAAAAATCACGAGTGATGGCTTGTGAGTGATGAAACATGTGAGGGGGTGTGAGGGTTTATTGTTGGGTGTTGTGAGTGATGACCATTGCCACTAAAAAAGTTGTGAGTGATGGAAAAAATGGTTGATGACATAACGGAACTTGATTGGATGTTGTGAGTGATGGAATTTTTGCAAGTGATAACCACCCCCCTCTCCTAATGTAGACTCTCTGATTACAATAGATTATTTCACACAATCTCATTCAAGACTCAAGAGTACTTAACATATATAAATCACAGCAGGGAGTTGTTTTGATTCACTCAAAATATTTTTATCCCGGTGGAAAGTGAAACCATACAATGCAAGTGAAAAATAGGATTTATTACAGACGACTCGCATTTAATGTTGACATCTCATTTGATTCTTAACAACTGCTTATTACATTATGGATTTGTTGACACGGTAAGGAACACACCTAACGCGTTTTCTCAATGATGGTAAAAGCCTGAATATTTGTATAATATGTAATTGATCTTCGTATTTTAAACATGAACAAACATTTTTTTGGTGGGATAAGGCTTAGGGACCATTAGATCCTGGGTTCGATTCCTAAGAGGGGGGGGTTCCCAAATTATTCGGTTTCCTCCTGAATTGATGTTTAGACATTATTGCCTAGTGGAGACGGATATGATCGGGTGGTTCCACTCGTGGCACGATGATACTCGAGTGGTCTGTCAGTGATCCAAATTCACCGTTAAAAAGGCTCTCAGCTATAAGGAAGGCTATATTTTGCGTCTTGTCTAACTCTTGAAGGATGGGTATGAGATCAAGAATCCAACTTAAGATCACAAGATTAATGAAGTCTAGAAATTAGGTTAATATTACTACTTGTTCACCTTTAAAAAAATCGAATCCAACTAAAGGAGTATGTGAGATTCGATACATGCTTATACAAATTGACCAACAACCCATGTACAGCAAGGGCAGACCTAGAGTGATAGAAAGGGTAATCTCCGTTGCCCTTTGACGTTCCGATGACACTCCGATGGTAGTGCAAATTTTAGAAAAATTTGACGTTTTTCCGATTTCGTTACCCATTTTTATTGAAACGTGACCCCAATACGGATCTTCTAGATATGCCACTGATGTTCAGTGTTTGAGTCTAAGGGGCTGTTTGGTAGCCTCTGAATGATCATTAAGAGGCTACCTCTTAATGGAACCATTAAGAATTTTACCAATGAGAAAGTAGAAGAATGTGACATGTGATGATTTACCATTCAGAGGTTACCTCTTAACCATTCAGACTTGAGGTTACCTCTTATTCATTCAGATGTTTTAAACCATTAAGAGGTAGCATCTGAATGATCATTAAGGTGCTGTTTGTTTTTTCTTCTTGAAAACCTCTTCTGCTGCAGGCCACATCTGCAGGCATCTGCAGGAGAAGAGGTGGACCAAATGTCTTCAGTCTGCAAGGAGAAGAGGGTTTGTTTTTTTTTTTTTTTTTATATAAACCTCTTCACACCTCTTCACACACAAACACACACAGATCTCTCTCTACTCTCTCTCTACTCTCGGAGGGGTGGTGGTGATGATGATGATGATGGTGGTGGCGGAGCAGGGGTGGTGGTGGGTGGCGGAGCAGGGGGTGGAGGTGGAGGTGGTGCCAAGAAGAGGTAAAGCTCTTCTTGGAGAAGCTTTGGTTTTATCACTTCCTCATGAAGAGGCTGGGAAGAAGTAAAAAGCACTTCTCAAAAAAAAAAACAAACACTCTTCAGCACCTAAACCTCTTCCCGCGTCTGCACGGTGCAGACAGAAGAGGCCAGGAAGCTCTTCTTGAAGAAAACAAACACCACCTAAGAGGCTACCAAACAGCCCCTAACAATTGCTACTTCCAAGCTATACAATTCTTGAATTTGATATAACATATCATAAGTTTTATTCACCAAGTCTTTTATCTATGATTTTTTATTCGACTTTCATATATAAAGATCTTTTAGTTCTAAATATTCGGTTTTAAAACATGATCACATCAACATTTGTTAAAACCTTACAAAAAACTAAAACAAATAATTTCAATCAATATACCATACACAAAGTGTGAGGGTGGATGATCCTTGAACAACAATGAAGTTAACAGGAGTAGTTAACGAATAAATTCTTTGATAACCATTATGAATGAATAATTGCTAAAGTTTTACACATTTAATCACAACAACTCACAATAATGAACTTTCCATTAGGATTCTCACCAAATATTATCATCTATATCTTTTAAACAACATGATGCCCAAGTAATTAAATAATTGATTCGGAGGAGCCAACCTCATCACTTTCCATTAGAGCTTATGGGTTGGAGTCATATTTAACGCAATTTACTTCAGGTGAGCCTTCGGATGATGAGTTTCCTTTAGAATGATAGACGAGCCTGATCACCACCGCTTCTGTATACGTAGGGTGTGAGTGACCTTTCGCCAATAAGTTTGCTTAGGTGACAAGACTAGTACAATGTACATTGGGTGTTAAAAATATTAAATTATTTAATTTTCCATTTATTAAAATATAATGAATTAGTTGTTCAATTATTATTATTTATTTGATCCTATTTGTAGATTTTTATTTCCTTGAATGGTGTATTTGCTGGAGACAGGCTGTCATCAACAAAGCCCCCTCTTGCTCTCTATTTGCTTTGGTCCTCCCCTTACCTTACGTTCTCTCTCTCTCTCTCTCTAGGGTTTTCATTCGCGATTTTCATTCAAAATCTGGTTTCAGCTCACCCGATCTGGACTTCGACTTTGCACCGTAAGTTTCTTCGCCATTGATCTGCTTTTATCGCTCGATTTCACCGTCAATTGTTCTGTTTTTTCTCGGTTAACTGCTTCGTTTAATGTTTTCTAGGGTTTCCAACTCATATTTGTGCAATTTAGTCTCGATTTCTAGCCGAATTTGTTGAACTAAGGAGGTTAACTGGTTAAGAGATTGTTGTTTGTGGATTTTGTGTATTTTGCTGTAATTGTACACTTTTTTTTTGTGTAATTTGAATTGCTAATTGAAGAGGATGTTAATTGAGTTGTTAGCATGTGCTTAATGAACGAAGGATTTAGGTTTGAATGTGTGTTTGTGTTCTATGTGTTTATGTTTATGAATGTTGAAAGTTTATGAAAAATTAGGGTTAATTGATGCAAGTTATCCTGTTTGGTGAGTTAACTAGTTGATAATTGTACAGATTATTGGTTAATATGTTAGCTTTTTACGGATTTTATTTTCCTTCAACAATTTATTATTTGCTCTTGTTAGTGAATGTTGCTAGCCATGAGAAATTCCTGCCTGATGTTGATTATATGGAACCTTATTGGTCTTAGGTGTCCTTGAATTTAAGTACAGTATATCGTTTTGTCTGCAACCTTAGTTTAAGAGCGCGCTTGTGGCGTGGTGGTTAATGCTTCGGACTGCATTGATTGCATGAGGCAACTGGCGCGCTGGAGCGCCGCGTATTGTAGGCAAATTATGTGTTTCTTTAAGGCTGTACATGTAACGTTTTATAGGTTATACACAGAAGTTATTTGCATAATAAATCTTTTAAAGATGTTTTCCTTTTATTGATAAATCCATAACTATCAGTGCAGGCGGTGATCGTTATATCTGTCAAGCTATCTGGAGGTTTATTCCGACAGAATCAACCCTCAAGTGGCCATCTTGAATAGTCGGTTTGCCGAAGCTTTGAAAATCGATACCAATAAGTGTATGCTGGCTGCTGGTATCCAAAAACTATTTTCCTCTTCGAGATATGATTAAACTCTGTCTTATTCATGTAGCTTGAACTCCAAGTTACCTGGGGTTTTTATGTATCCATGCTGTCGGAGAGCATGCGTGGAATCTGTCTTTTGGGTGATGCCCCTGACAAAATTAGTTGCTGATGCACTTGGTGTCGTCACAATATCACTCGTAGCAGTTTTGGGTCTTATCGGTTTCCTCTGCATCTTATACTCGTTCTACTTCCGATCTCACATTCGCGGTCAAGGGTATAACCGTCTTGGATATTTTGCGGGCCCGTGGGTCATCCGCGTTATTTTCATATTATTTTCAATTTGGTGGGGTTTTGGAGAAATTTTACGCCTTGAGTTTCTTCGTCAAGACGGTCGCGTTTTACGTACGCTTAACTCAAAATGGCAAGATATGGTTTGCAAATGCTACATCATGTCAAACCTAGGGTTTGCGGAACCGTGTTTATTCCTCACCCTCGTGTTTCTTCTTCGTGCATCATTACAAAAAACCGAGTCGGGCCCGTTGAGTCAAAACTGGAATTTCAAAACCGCCGTTTACGTTCTTCTCTGTTGCTCGCCTATGTTTGCCCTTCAGTTAACGGTTGTTCTAGTCGGACCCCACTATAAAACCGACATGCATGTGCACACAAACAAATGGAGAAAATTTTTCAGAATTACGTCTCATAAGCAAAACGAAGTGGCCCGTTGTTATTATCCGTTAATGAGTACCATCTTTCTTGGTGTTTTTGCCACCATGTTGACTCTCTATTTGTTCTTGCTCGGGAGGCGAATATTAAGTTTGGTTATAAGTAAAGGGTTGCAGAAACGCGTTCTCATATTAATAATTTCCATTTCTAGTTTCTTCCTGTTACGGGTTCTGTTACTCAGTCTATCCGTTTTCTCAAACCCTGGTGAAACCGTTTTTGAAGTTCTCGCATTCTTGGCGTTTCTTTCCCTTCTATGTTGTTCCGGGATCGGTGTTTGTATGCTCGTTTACTTCCCGATCGCGGATTCATTGGCGTTGAAGACTTTACAAGATTTAGAGGATAGGAGAAGGATTATCGAAGAACACAATGACACTCTTTCTCTAATTGCTAACCAAAACCCTCTCGATAATCGCGATCGTGATAATTTGGGAAAGCAGGGGTCAATATCGTTTCGTGCAACGGAGATGAATGATCGTGATCGGTCGGGAGGGTTTGTGGAACTGAGTTTATTTTCGCCTAGTCAGCATTCGACTCCAGTCGGTTCACCTCAGATACTAGGCTGGCCTATGCTCCCCTCGGCCGCAACCTGAATGAAAAAAGGCTCAATTTTGTGGTAAATCAACAGTTTGTAAAGGGTTTTTAGACTTCTTAATAAGGATTGCTGTTTTTATTTTTAATATTTTTTGTTTTATTTGTTTTGGAGATTTGAGATATGTATGTTGGTTTGGCTGAAAATCCACCTTGTTTTTGTTTGGTGGGAATTATGATATGTATCTCATTACATTATGCAACTATAAACCCTTGTGAAATTTCTTCTTTCTAGTTGCAATAGTTGGTGCATTCTGTTTATGATTTTTGGACCTGCGGCTTTCAGTTTTGTGTTATTGTAATGAAAATTTATAACCAAATATTAGATGTGTTGTTGAAACTTGAAACCGGTTAAACCGAATCAATTCAATACGGGTTGATTCACGGTTCATTACTTTGAAAACGGGTTTAAGGGTTCAACTGACGGGTTAAAGTTGAACAGGTTATAGTTTTATATTAATAACTTGATAAAAATAAGGAAAAAATACACGTTTTGTCCTTTATCTTAACACCATTTTACAGGCAGCGTCATTTTTAACGAATTTTGACAGGTTTTGCCCTTGATGGTGAATTTTGTTGCACGTTTTGTCCTTTGACTCTAACCCTGTTAGTTTTTTTAATTAAATAAGGTCATGTGCTGATGTATTATGTTTTTCTTTATATTTTAAGCCATTTTTTTAACACATTAGTCAAGTTTTAAATTTATAAAACACGATATTCTACTAACACTAAACACACATATGGGCAAGTGCACCCATCGTGAACGTAGTATAGCGTTGGTAAGATACCGAGGTCGTCCAAGGACACAAGAGCTTTTAGTACCGGTTTATCCTCAACGTCTAATCAAATCAAAAGTTTTAGAAAAAGTTTTAAACATAAAAAAAAAAAACTAAAAATGCTGAAAAATAAAAATAAAATAAAAACAGATAGACAAGATGAATAACTTGGATCCGACTCGTCTTTAATGTAACCTTTGATTATTTCCGCACTTTTGCACTTTTTAAAAGATTATCTTAGTTATAGTAGTAGACCCCTCTTTTGAAGGTGACGTTACCCTCAACCCAGTAGTTTGAGTCATCAAGGATACAATCCTAAAGGGTCGGAATATTGAAAGATAATTAATTAAGTTATTAATGCGTAATGTGGTAGACCACTCTTTTGAAGGTGACGTTACTCTCGGCTAAGTGGTTTGAGTCAGCAGGGATACAATCCCAAGTAGCCGGGTTAATGTATTAATAGTAGTTTACATATGAGGGGATCAAGCTATTCGCATCCCCGCCATCCAATACCAGTGTGTATTGAAGGAGGTATTAGTAAGCTTGACCCAGGTCCTTGCACGATCTATACACTGAATAAGGCAAAAACCTTACCAAACCATTCCCTTAACCCCCGACCAGGTAGCCAACATATCTCTATATAGACCGTAGAGATATGAATGGTGTAAATCTTTTATTTTATATATACAGTAAAATAATGCCAAGACACCACGGACAAATGATAAGGAAGTTTCACCTTCAACATAAGAAACTAGTTATTAAAGTCATTAATACAAAACCAAATAAAAAGTGCGAAAAAATTAAAAATCAAAAGTATTACACTAAATGCTTGTATTCACCAAGTGATGTAAGAGACTTAGGCAAACATGGCCTTTGATTGTCAAAAACTCTTACTATCAATCTTGGATCCCGAGACTACTACACACACTCTAGGTGGATGATGGATGATGGTGGTGGATGTGTTGTGATGGTGGTGGAGTGTGGGTGAAGTGGGAGAGAGGTGGTTTGCCAAATGATGCCTTTAAAGTGAACCAAGCACCCCTATTTATAGCCTGCACAGAAGCCCGGACACGGCCCCGTGTCCATTGGGCACGGCCCCGTGTACATCATCTTTCTCTTTCTTCATTAATTGCAATTGTCTTTATTAGGCTCCACACGCCCCCGTGTTCACGGGGCACGGCCCCGTGTGAAGAAGCGAATCTGTACTATCAAGATTTGCAAGATTTTGCGAATCTTAGCGTTGACCACGGCCCGTGTTGAGCTGGGCACGCCCCCATGCTGGGAATAGAAGCTTCTATGGCTTTGTCTTTTCTGTAGGCACCTGACCCGCCCCCGTGTCCGCTGGGCACGGGGCCGTGGTCAGCCTTCTGATATCTTATTTTTGCTTGGGAATATGCTGTTGAGGGCTCGGGCATGCCACGTTTATTCCTCTTCTTTGTATTTATGTTAGATTTTGCTGCATATTTGTTCCTTTTGTTCAATTAAGCTCATTTGATCCTGAAAATACAAAAGGAAGACAAAAACACATTTTTTCCAACATTAGTACTAAAAAAAAGTTAGTTTTATACCTCATTTGATGTAATTTATATGTTGCATTTTACACACATCTTGTGCCTTGCACATTAGGGCATTTTTGTTATTTCACCATCTTAAGGACTATTCTGTAAATAATTTATATTGAGGGACTATTTTGTAAAAAAATATAAAT
>JARYGA010015338.1:0-40304 GCA_030545235.1 Helianthus tuberosus | reverse complement strand
AATGCCTGAGAGGCATTCTCATGATCTTCCAGATGAACACTCCCATCATATGAACTTTCACGTGCTGTAGAGATCAAAGCTTTATTCCTTTTGACATCTTCATTTCCTTGATACCTCTTTTCTAATGCATCCCACATATCCTTTGAATTAGTGTACTTTTTAAAGGTATGTTTGATGCTATCAGGTAAGGACATCTTTATAGCAGCTAAGGCTCTCTTTTCAGCATCATACATCTTTTTATCAGCCTCTTGCATGTTCACATAGGCTGTTCTACGTGGTCTGCCCTCAAAATCATGTGTTGGGTCTGTGTACCCATCTACAATACATATCCACATGCGTGCGTCCTGATATTTAATGAAGGATTGGAACCTGTCCTTCCATGTAAGATAACTCTCCACCTTCATCATCTTAGGTGCATTCAAATTTGTCATGTTCGACATTTTAACGCAACAGACTGGTAAAACCGTACAAAATATCTCCGAAAACAGTGGTTACCAAGTTACACCGTTAGAATTGTCTCGAAAAGACGAATCCAATGATATACAATATCGAAAACCTAATTCGGGATTTTCCAGAGTTTTTTTTTCCTAAAAATGCAAGGAATTCAACGGTGCAGACGGTTTTGTCAAATGAGTTACGGATCAAATTCTATTTGCAAAACAGTGAATTATTTCTTACGCTTGCCAGAAAATATTCCACCACTTTAAATATGCTGTTAATTTCGCTGGGTTACGTCAATTAATTTCGCTATTCACTTAATTGTCCAAATTCGCTGGTCTAGTTCGCTTAAAGGTCAATTTCGCTACCAAGTTCGCTGATCAATTTCGCTATTACGACGACTGGTAAAGTCACCGAAACCGTGATAATTTCGCTGTGGACAATCACACGGTTACCAAAGTTGCCTTTGGATTTAACTTCGCCGAACACCGAGATATTTATCCCCAAATTCGCTGATCAGTTAATTATGCTGGTCCTGTCTGCGAATTTGTTAAAATCGCCTATAGCCAAATTCGCTGGTCCAGTAACTTTGGAAACTTAATCTTTTTCGAATTTTGATGATTTTCTGGATTCTTCAAACAGTTCCTGCAAAATCGAACAAGCAAATCAGCAAACTTTTGACAAATTTCTGATAAACTTAATGAAGAACACGAATAAAGTCTTCGAATCTTCAAGTTTTTCAGCCAAAAATTTGTCCAGAATCAACCAAATCTTTCCTGAAATCCTGCAAAACAGCAACCAAACAAAACAGAAGATCAAAACAGCCAAAAATTTCGAAAATTTTATCAAACCATCCAACAATTTCGAAGCCCTAATTGTCAGATTTAAAAAAAAAATCGAAAAACTCCCTGTTTCTGCAGCCAACAATTCTGAACCGAGCCTTTAAGAGCCTAACGCTCTGAAACCAATTGTAAGTCCCTTTGACGTATGGATCTTAACAGAATTGTCAATCTAATCAAGAGTGCGGAATCCTCTTGATCAGAATATCACAGAATGAGTAGAAACAGAAATTACTTTCAAACCAGATCTTTATTGATTATCTATCAAAGTGATTACAATCAATCAAGATCCCTAACACACACTAATTTCATCCAATCCCTAGTCTCTCACGAAATTCCACTCTCACAAACTCTGTTTTGGCTGATTAACCGAAACCCTAAAGCATAACCCTGTTTCTATAACACAAGGTTTGCTACTTGGGCTAAGGTTTCCTACATGGGCAAAGCCCAATTCGTCCCCCTATACCCAATGTGGGTTTTGTTTAGCCCAAACTCTATTATCTCACTAATACAAATCTAAACCCGCTAACCGTTTATCGTTTTACTAATTACAAGATATCCAAAGACCAAATCTAAGCTGTTGTCACAAATATGCACCAACATATTGTTAAGTCAACATACTTTACGGTCTCGATTACTTTGGTGTCGAGGGATGCACATTATACTTTACGGTCTCGTTCACTTCGGTGATGAGGGATGCACATTATACTTTACGGTCTCGTTCACTTTGGTGATGAGGGATGCACATTATTCTCATGGACACTCGGGTTTGGCCTATAGTTATGCATGCTAGCTTCAACTTTGTATATATAAATTGCCATGTTGGATTTGAGTAAACCTTTTATATTTATATGCTAGCATTCCAAAACTTGTATACTCGCCAATACTTTTGTATTGAACTATACTTTATAGCATGTGGCAGGATTATGGTGATGATGATGCATAGAACTTAGTAGGATGCCTAGAAACGCATTTTAAATTTTAAATACTTGATGTATTGTAATTCTTTTGTTTCAACTTGTTGTATTCAATTTCACACAATGTAATGTGATTCTTGTAGCAATGTTATTAAATACTTGTCACAAATCAGTGTTATGAAGTCTCGAACAATCTATTTTGTCTCACTCCGATGTTTCCGCCATCGGTAGGGGTGTGACACACCTACCCCCACTAGCCACCACCTGCTGACTGCCACCACCACCACTACTTCACCTATCATCTTTCTGTTCCTAAGTTCCTCTTCTTATTCTCCAAACCATAAACAACACCAAATCTTCATACACAACCCAAAAGCCCCAATTTTACAGATCCTATTATAAACCCTATGTTACAATCTCACACAAATTTCAACAACAATTATATATTATGCATTGGAGAAGATAGAAATTCGATGACCTGAGTTTCGACAGCCGATTTTCTCCTTCAAGTGTGTTATTTGGACGACCAAGGTAAGATTTCGTCAAACATTGGTCTCTTTTTTCTTGTGAGGTTCCAAAAATCTTGATGTATTCCCCCATTTACACGACTTTAGGTTCAGATCTAAGGATCAACTTAGTGTCATGGCGGATTGGGTTGATGTGTTGGTCGCAGTGTTGATTTTAGTTCATGAAAGTGGGTGTTAAGCGGCTGAAATACCCTTGGACCACCAATCAGTGGTGGTTGACGATGGGTATGGTTCCGAAAGAGGGTTTATGTGTATGTCATTAACCAAATTCAAGGTGTATATAGTGTATACACGGTGTTTGACAGTGTATACATTAAATAATTAATTGAAACTAGTAGAATCTTCACTTACAATCTTCATGTAACAATTTAATTGAAACTAATACAGAAGGCCTTCATTAGATTGACAGGTTATAAATCCAAATCAGTCGCAAATCGCCTCTTTGTTCTTTGAATCTTGTAAAAAAATTGGTATGATTTATGGGATTCAGTAGTAGAGATAGTGGTTAAAACGAAAAGAACGGAGGAGAGGGGAACGACCGGCGACTAAGGAGGAGTTGTTGCAAGTCGTCATGGTGGACCGGCGAGGGTGTGAAAAGAGATAAGTGAGAACGAGAGAGAAATTATAAGGTTGATTCAGGGAAATCAAAAGGGGATAGGAAAATACAATAATGCCCTCACGTGGGCCCCACGTGACTAGGTTTAACTGTAAAAATAAACTGAGTTTGGGGTAAAGGACATAACGTGTAAGAGTTTGCAAACATTGAGTATGCTTTTTGTACTTTTTGTAGACAAAGGATACACTTTGCAATCTAGTGTCAACATAAATGACAATATTTGTAATTTACTCTATATTTCATCAATTTTTAGGATTTATACCATAAAATCCAGAATTAAATTCTCTTTGTATGGGGTATAGAAATGTTGTATTTAAAAATGGTGTTCTTTCTACATGTTGATGCAATGTGCGATAAATGATTTGTTTAAACCAATTATAACAGTACGCCTACCTGTAACGCCTTGTATTTTCATGTTTTTTTATATTTTTAGAAAATTTAAGTTCGTTTTCTATTTTTAGAAAATCAGATCGAAAAACGGAAAACGACGCGATTTTTACGCGTTTTTAACGCAATCGACAAACGGACGCGACAAACATCGACTTCCAACATACATTTTACGTATTTTTCAACTTTAAATAAAATATTACGTCTTTTTATGAAGTTCGGTTTGAGAACGGGTTTGTAGGTGCAGACGGGCCCCTTAAAACACGAGAAGTGGGCTTGTGGGCCTAGGGCCCAAGCCCACAAAGGAAAACCCTTGTCTTTAAAACTTTGAAAACCCTATTACCCTTTCATTTTTCTCACCAGCCGCATACTAACATTTTTCCCTCCCATTCCCTTTTTCTTTCTCTGTGTTCACTTCTTGAAGAAACACAAACCCTCCTCCTAATTCACTTCAAACCTTAACATCATCATCTGCACACAACGCACACAGCTCTCTATGTCTCAGCAGGTGCAACACCCGACGGAGCAAGGCAGAAGACGGTGGCAGCTGGCAAAGGTTTCCGGCGGCGCACCGCCGTGAACGGCGGCAACGTGATCTTTCCGTCAATGTTTTCTCAGCCAAACATCCCCACCCCCCTAAATCGAGTCCTCTAAGCAGGAATCTGACATCCGTTTCTTCATTTCGAGCATCGGGAGTGATGTTTCCTAGCACAGGCAGCTCTGATCTTGAAGGATTTTTCTCCGGTAAAGAGGGTCCGAGCTGGTGACGATGTCGGGTCCGAGCTGATGACGTGGGTTCGGGTTTCTCAGTCAGGGTCGAGCTAGATGGGTCAGGTTGTGCCGGGTCTTACAGTCTTAGCTCGGGTCATGTTCAAGTACGGGTTTCGATTCTTTCGGTTCAATCTCGGTCCATTCATGGATGGTCAGACCAACCCGGTTCAGGTTTGAACCAGACTTGTTTTGATTCGGGTTGTATTTTGTTTTAATTCCAATTCAATACTGGTTGTTTGGGTCATGTTCGGTTGGTTCGGGTTCACGACATGGGATAGCTCGGTTCAGTTTCAGTTTGGTGTTCGGGTCAAAACTGGTGAACGTGATCAGACTGGTCAAACGGTCAGCCTCGGTCAACTGTCGGGACAATGGTATAAACACGAGACTCGTAGAAACATTAACGACACAAATATAAATTCTATGGTTTGTATGATATATTATATATAACAAAACCGAACCTTAACTTATTCATACACATACATAGAACTATACTTATTTATATATTTTTACTATTATTGAATTGTGGCGTTTGTTATTGTGTTTTGACAATATATCGACAACTTATGTTGTCGGGATCGTTCAAAAAACAGAGGAAACTCTGTCCGTTTTTCGTTAAAATCTATAAAACAAAAGATGTTGAATTATAAAATGAAACCTATCAAATTCAATAATTTTTTTTAAAAATAAATATAAACGCATAATTATTTTAACAACACTTCTGTAACTTTCGTTTGCTCATGTATGGTGACCTCAACGTTCCATCATCCAATCCTTCAACTCTTCATGGGACACCAAAGGAAAGCTTTGCAAATTGTGAGCATACTCAACCCTTTTTACGTTTTAACGCATTTTTTGGGGTGCAACATGTATACGAAATCCACTTTACACCTTCGCTTATAATAAAACACACAATCCATCGAAGATATTCGTTGTTATGCTTAGGTTGTTATTACTTGTTTGTTTCAACTTGTATTCCTATGATATTGTTATGCTTGGGCTGTTTATGCATGCTAGTTTAAGAATCATAATTTCGTATTATTTGCTACGCTTAAGTTGTTTATGTATGCTCGTTTTGACGTGAATAATAAATGCTATGTGATTTGAGATAAACGTTTATACTTATTATTATATTCAAACTTGTATGCTCGCCAGTGCTTTTGTACTGACCCATGCTTTCAATATATGTTGCAGGATTGTGACAGATGAATCCAGTAGGATTGCCTAGAAACGCATTTAAACTTTATAGCTCGTTGTATTGTAATTTGCTTTCAATCCTGTTGTATTCTGTTTCCAAAATACTTGAAATAATTAATTATCAATGAAAGGAAATTTAATTATTTGAATACTTATTATGCATTATTTATTTTAATCTTGTGGTAATCTAGTTCAAACCATGTAAAATGTAATTATTAAATACTTGACACAAAATAGCGTTATGAAATCTCTTGCAATCTACACACTTCGTCTCATCGCGATGTTTCCGCCATCGGTTGGGGTGTGACAGATTGGTATCAGAGCCATAACTATAGGGAATTAGGTAGAATTGCCATGTTCGACCTAGTCTATAGTCTAAGTACCAAAACTTGACCATTCCTGATTCTTGCCTAATATGTAATTCTTCCTATTTGCTTCTACATCTTCTTTTGTCTAAATATACGATGTGTATTTTCTAAAACATTTCACACAATACATACTTGAAGATACTCATATTCCACAATCGAAACGACTCACTAGAATAGGGGTGATTCCCGCCTTTGGTGACGAATTTCAATCCACCTTACATGTTATTTTGCACGAAATTTCACCATCAAGTCAGGAGTGATATCCGTATCTTGATGGGAATTTCCATTTCATACTCTAGCGGTTCCTTATTGACGAGTCGAGATATTATCTTGTTCAGTTCAATAAACCACGTTTTGGGGACGAAATTGTCAAGCTAGGATTGATATCCACACCTTGGTGACTAGTCCCGCTCTACGATTTTCAATCTCGCCAAAGTTTCGTATTTTCAATCAAATTAGGGACATGTACTAACTGGAAGGGTAAAATTCCATTCATCGCCTGGCGACGAGAGTATTATACCTATTAGGCCAAAGCATGTCTCCCTAATTCGTAAGGGCTTGCGATTCACTTTGGAATAGTCGAAGTTTCTAAACCCGAAGCACTCCAATATTTATCAAGCCTCTCTTTTATATTAATACGATTTAATACTTGTTACCTAATCATCGTTTTACACAATAAATTAATACACGCATACTGATACGTTATACTTGATTCGGGATTACTGGACATTCTTTATGTGATGAACTGGTCATTAGCTTCGTAAGAAGCCACACCTTAACGTATATAGTGCTTGTGAAGCACTATAGGAGTAGCGCACCGCCACATGGATTTGTGGTTATGTTAAGTTAAACTTTTACGGTCTTTATAGCAACGAAATGATGACATGTGCTATAGAGATGATACTAGCGGACACGTTGGTTCGATATATTCGAGCCTCACCTTAACATATATAGTGCTTGTGAAGCACTATAGGGGTAGCGCACTGCCTCATGGACTTGGGGTCATGTTAAGTTAAACTTTTACGGATCTTTTCATAGCAACGAAATGATGACATGTGCTATGATTAGATGACGCTTGCGTTAAACGTTGGGTTGACATTTTGTCATTAACTTCGGATGAAGCCTCACCTTAACATATATAGCGCTTGTGTAGCGCTATAGGAGTAACGCCCGCTGCATGGATTTGCGGTCATGTTAAGACGTTCATACATACTTGCGAACACGATGGTTTGACCAGTGAGATCACATGCCAGTAATGCGTTAATCTAGTTAACTAAATATCTCGTGTGGACTATTCAAGACTTTAATCATACTCATACTTATAGCCTCTCTCATACTTAAATACCAATCATGCTTACATACTTAAATCTTCATACGTTATCACACGAACACATTCATACTCGTAATACGATAATGTACCCTGACCCGTACACTACTAGTGCAAACTATGCGGACCATGCACATACCAAAATAATCGCGGATGCATACGGGATTATATTGGGGGATGCATGAAAACCATAGTAAGTTCTAATGTGTATTATAACACGGAACGTAACATGACACCGAGTCACGAAACGGACGTAACATGATATGAACATGGTGGATACGCTGCTGGTACTTCCTATATATAAGTGTTCCTGCCATATTACCAAACTTTCGTAAAAATGTGCCATGAGAAATTCGGTGTTTCCTTAGACCTTATCGAATACAAACTTTGATCACTCACAACCTATTTCTTGATTATACCCAAACACACTTCGAAAATGCCATCTTTCCCCAATTTCTTCCTCTTAAATAAATTTCGGGACGAAATTTCCTAAAGTAGGGGAGACTATAACGCCTTGTATTTTCGTGTTTTTTTTATGTTTTTAGAAAATTTAAGTTCGTTTTCTATTTTTAGAAAATCAGATCGAAAAATGGAAATCGACGCGATTTTTACGCGTTTTTAACGCAATCGACAAACGGACGCGACTAACATCGACTTCCAACATACATTTTACGTATTTTTCAACTTTAAATAAAATATTACGTCTTTTTATGAAGTTCGGTTTGAGAACGGGTTTGTAGGTGCGGACGGGCCCCTTAAAACACGAGAAGTGGGCTTGAGGGCCTAGGACCCAAGCCCACAAAGGAAAACCCTTGTCTTTAAAACTTTGAAAACCCTATTACCCTTTCATTTTTCTTACCAGCCGCATACTAACATTTTTCCCTCCCATTCCCTTTTTTCTTTCTATGTGTTCACTTCTTGAAGAAACACAAACCCTCCTCCTAATTCACTTCAAACCTTAACATCATCATCTGCACACAACGCACACAGCTCTCTATGTCTCGGCAGGTGCAACACCCGACGGAGCAAGGCAGAAGATGGTGGCAGCTGGCAAAGGTTTCCGGCGTCGCACCGCCGTGAACGGCGGCAACGAGATCTTTCCGTCAACGTTTTCTCAGCCAAACACCCCCACCCCCCTAAATCGAGTCCTCTAAGCAGGAATCTGACATCCGTTTCTTCATTTCGAGCATCGGGAGTGATGTTTCCTAGCACCGGCAGCTCCAATCTTGAGGATTTTTCTCCGGTAAAGAGGGTCCGAGCTGGTGATGTTGTCGGGTCCGAGCTGATGACGTGGGTTCGGGTTTCTCAGTCAGGGTCGAGCTAGATGGGTCAGGTTGTGCCGGGTCTTACAGTCTTAGCTCGGGTCATGTTCAGGTACGGGTTTCGATTCTTTCGGTTCAATCTCGCTCCATTCATGGATGGTCAGACCAACCCGGTTCATGTTTGAACCAGACTTGTTTTGATTCGGGTTGTATTTTGTTTAAATTCCAATTCAACACTGGTTGTTTGGGTCATGTTCGGTTGGTTCGGTTTCACGACATGGGATAGCTCGGTTCAGTTTCAGTTTGGTGTTCGGGTCAAAACTGGTCAACGTGGTCAAACTGGTCAAACGGCCACCCTCGGTCAACTGTCGGGACAATGGTATAAACACGAGACTCGTAGAAACATTAACGACACAAATATAAATTCTATGGTTGGTATGTTTTTTTATATATAACAAAACCGGACCTTAACTTATTCATACACATACATATAACTATACTTATTTATATATTTTTACTATTATTGAATTGTGGCGTTTGTTATTGTGTTTTGACAATATATCGACAACTTATGTTGTCGGGATCGTTCAAAAAACAGAGGAAACTCTGTCCGTTTTTCGTTAAAATCTGTAAAACAAAACATGTTGAATTATAAAATGAAACCTATCAAATTCAATAAATTTTTTTCGTTAAAATCTGTAAAATGAAACCTATAAAACAAAACGCATTTTTTTTGGGGTACAACATGTATACGAAATCCACTTTACACCATCGATTATAATAAAACACACAATCCATCGAACATATTCGTTGTTATGCTTAGGTTGTTATTACTTGTTTGTTTCAACTTGTATTCCTATGATATTGTTATGCTTGGGCTGTTTATGAATGCTAGTTTAAGAATCATAATTTCGTATTATTTGCTACGCTTAAGTTGTTTATGTATGCTCGTTTCGACGTGAATAATTAATGCTATGTGATTTGAGATAAACGTTTATACTTATTATTATATTCAAACTTGTATGCTCGCCAGTGCTTTTGTACTGACCCATGCTTTTAATATATGTTGCAGGATTGTGACAGATGAATCCAGTAGGATTGCCTAGAAACGCATTTAAACTTTATTGCTCGTTGTATTGTAATTTGCTTTCAATCCTGTTGTATTCTGTTTCCAAAATACTTGAAATAATTAATTATCAATGAAAGAAAATTAAATTATTTGAATACTTATTGTGCATTATTTATTTTAATCTTGTGGTAATCTAGTTCAAACCATGTAAAATGTAATTATTAAATACTTGACACAAAATAGCATTATGAAATCTCTTGCAATCTACACACTTCGTCTCATCCCGATGTTTCCGCCATCGGTTGGGGTGTGACACTACCATTATAGCGATGCGTCTAAAAACACTTACAATTTGATAGAAGCATATGCCCGACAATTAATTCTAGTGAAAAAATAATACAATTATTAAGTATATATCATATGGGAACCTTTGATTCCTAATTTACCATAATTTCAATCACCGAACTCTGATGGAGGGTGTGAAACCCGGGTGTTAACGCGCGTATTTTGTGTGAATTATTGTCGTTTAAATGATAACGTGCTTTGAATATGTTAACTACGTGTGTTTGTGGTTTTACAGGTAAAACGCGTAATTTGGTGAATTTAAAGTGGATAGATATGAAGCGGAACACCCGAAGATGATAAAACAACTTCGAAGCACAAGATACGGAAGTGGATGAAGTCCAGGGGCTTGTATGTTAATTGTTGAAAGTTAAAAAGTAGCAAAGAAAGTTCCAGCAAGGCTGGAACGTAGCTTATGTAGCAATTACGTAACTTACGGCCAGCTGAAAACAATTGAACAGATAATTCGAACCGTAAGTTACGGCACGCATGCGTAGACTACAGTTTGAATTCATACAGCGTGGACTTGTTGTGTTGAAGGGATTTAAAAAGATTTATTCTTTAAAGAAAACCTAAGATGGGACGGTTGAGTGGGGTGTCAGGTGAACTGTCACACCCCCAAAATCCACACGCGGAGTATCACCGCTTGGAAGCGTGACTGACCAGGATCAAGCCACTAATCATATTGAACAAACAAGTAAGTAAACATAATTCAACCAAACAATATGAAAGGTGTTCAAAAACCAAAGCATAGTTAAGTGTTTAGCGGAAGCATAATTGTAAAACCCATTGAAAGTGTTAAATATGAAGTAGAGTAATGTTCATAGCATGGCACACATTCCCATGTCCCACAACGACCGTTCCTCCCTGTGCAAGATCCATGAGTACCTAATGACCTGCAAGGCATGTAGCAACGAATCAACAACAAAGTTGAGCGAGTTCACAGTTGGTTGTTTGGTTATAGTATTCATTTCGTAAATCATATGTTCGTTTTGTAAACCATGTATCGTATTAATCCGTATCGCGGCCATTCCAGGCATGTGTGCGATGATTAGTGGGGGCTTCCCATGTGTACGTAGGCTTTACGTACGTGCCCTTCAATCCGAGGATAGTAATAAGTATAACTGTACGTAGGTTTTACGTACGTGCCCTTCAATCCGAGGACAGTATAAAGTAGTTTAATAGTAATGGTTGTACGAGTAGTTATTCAATCCCATTCCCAACCCACCGGGAATCCCATGCCTTGGCTAGTGTGAACTCACCTTGGTTTGCTCGGCAGATACACAGAAAGGTCAAGTCTAGCTGCTAGTGGTCAACCACGTCCTAACATGGTTACCATACAAGTCAGGTTTTGGGTTTCGAGTAGTGCACATAAGTATCACATAAGCTAGCAGGTGATTAACACATATAGATCATGGCAAACACACAATGCACGTAAACATATTAGCAGTCAATTCCATAACATCTGATACTTGTACGATCCAAAGGTAAAGCCCAATAACAGGCGGCCCAACATGTTGTGCGTTCAGTACAACCTTGTGCGATCACAACATGTTGTGCGATTCCAGCATATGCCCGGCCCACATGAACAGATAACCCAAACATACAAATACGGCCCAATAATTGGCAAAAGTGGGCCTTGTGCGGTTCGGACAGAATCGTGCGATCCGACCTACTTGTGCGATCCAGTAACAACCTGGCCCAACCATATACACCCGGCCCAACTATTAAACAGACAACATCTTGTGCGATTCATTAATTCTTGTGCGACTGGACTCCTTGTGCGATCAGATCAGATCTTGTACGATCTGATCTTGTGCGACCAGGAGTCTTGTGCGATCAGTTTAAACATCCGAATATTATGCCATTCGGTTACAATCATTCAATAGTTTCCAATTTTACAATTATCAATCAACAGTTTCTATCCTAGGCATTGTGCAGCCCACCTTGAAGGGTTGTGATCCGAATCAGTGGGTAAGGCCCGATGTAAAATGGCCCAACATAGATACGTGACTAGTTATGATTATGTAACCCAAAGTGTACCAGGCCTCATACAACAATACTTGTGCGATTACCATACTAGTGTGTGACTAAACAGATCAAGTTTTCTAATCTCTAATAACCATCCCCCTAATCTCGGCTCCAACAGTTACATATTCCAATTAATTGCACATTCCAAGCTCATAGCAACAACCTAAACCTCTATCAGTTTGCAACATATTCCAATATCAAAACAAGGAATTTATCATACCACATGGGCACTCATCACAAACTAGGCCACTACCTAATCATGGTCCAATAAGCATTTAGTTCAATATGTTTGTCAACCGTGAATTCTCAAGACAATTGAGTGGATAATTTGGTCCAATCAAAGTTGATTTGCATGTGATGTTTTAAATTGGATTGTCAGGCAATGTTATTGATTCTATCAATTGTTTGTGTCATATACTCATGAATTATCATTCACGAATTTTACACATCGTAATTATCAAAAACATTGATAACAGATATCAATTATTATCATCATGTGCACAAGATTTATGGCAACACACTATCATTATTATAAACACAATACATGCATATCCGATTAAGGTTCATGCGTCCATATTCATACATAATTCACCACATCAGATCGCACCTATACAAGATCATTACATGAAGATCCATATAACCTGGTTCAATTTACAATTCGCATATAACATGTATAACCTGATCGGTATTAACATCTACAAAGCATAAACATCAAATAACTTGCACAAGAATTCACTAACCCAGAGTAAGATCGGCTGGAAAAGTGTTCCACGAGAGGGGGTCTGCTATGCCGTCGCACACACAAATGGGGAATAGGGTTTTTCCTAAAAGTGTTGTAATCTAAAGATCTCACAAGTTATATCACAACATAACTAGGCCGAAGCCCATATGCTTTTTTTCTTTGCAAAACAAAGTGGACGAAAACAAATAAGTGTTTTCATCCGGAAGTGTTTTCGTTGGTGGGGGGTGTTTTCGGCTATAGCTCCACTTACAATAATTAACACATATTAATCATATTGTTCATACCAAACATGTTTCAATACATGCACACATATAACGCACACTACGAATCTATAAACAACACGTATATTGCATATCAGATAAGTTCAATCGAATAGAGACCTTGAAAACTCGGGTTGTCACATTATCCCCAACTTGAAAGAAATTTCGTCCCGAAATTTAGCACGTGGTTACTGAGGAAGCTAGTTAAGTTGCATGGTTTTCCTGGTTTTCCTGGGGTGTCACATCCTCCCCCCGTTGATCTGGAATTTCGTCCCGAAATTCCGTAGCTTCGGCCTCAGTAGTGGTTGTACTGTTTGCGAATAGTTGGGGATACTTTTGTTTCATTTGATCTTCGCGTTCCCAGGTGAACTCTGGGCTGCGACGGGAGTTCCAACGAACTCGAACAAGAGGTATTCTAGTGTGCTTGAGGACCTTAACATCCCGGTCCGTGATTTCAACTGGTTCCTCGACGAATCGCAACTGATCGTCGATAGTGAACTCCTTCAAAGGAACTATGAGGGTCTCATCTGACAGACACTTCTTCAGATTTGACACGTGAAATACATTGTGAACTGTACTGAGTTCTGCTGGTAGGTTTAGTTTGTAGGCCACCCTGCCTATTTTCTCAATGATTTCGAACGGTCCGACATATCGCGGATTGAGTTAGCCTCGTTTGCCAAAACGAACCACACCCTTCCAGGGTGAAACTTTGAGTAGTACTCGCTCCCCAACCTGGAGCTCGAGTGGTTTCCTGTCCTTATCGGCGTAGCTTTTCTGACGGTCACGAGCCGCCGACATTCGTTGTCGTATTTGAGCAATTCGCTCTGTTGTGTCTACCACAAGTTCTGGACCAGTGATCTGACTATCTCCCACCTCTGCCCAACAAAGAGGTGACCGGGATTTACGCCCGTACAATGCCTCAAACGGAGCAGCTTTAATGCTGGTGTGGTAGCTGTTATTGTACGAAAATTCCACAAGTGGCAGATGCTTTTCCCTGCCGTTTCCAAAGTCAATAACACATGCTCTAAGCATGTCTTCGAGGGTCTGGATGGTGCGTTCAGACTGCCCATCCGTTTGCGGGTGATAAGCTGTGCTCATATCTAAACGTGAGCCAAATGACTTGTGTATTGCTTGCCATAGTTCTGAAGTAAAACGTGCATCACGATCCGAGATAATAGAGGTGGGCACCCCATGCCTCGAGACAACTTCTTTAAGATATACGTCTGCTAAAGTGGAGAACTTATCCGTTTCCTTGATAGCCAATAAGTGTGCAGACTTTGTGAGTCGATCCACGATCACCCAAATAGTATCGTTACCACGTTGAGATCTAGGCAGGCCAGTAACAAAATCCATGGAAATTTGCTCCCATTTCCATTGTGGTATGTCTGGTTGTTGAAGTAGGCCTGAAGGTTTCTGATATTCGACTTTGACTCTCGCGCAAGTCAAACACTTACTGACGTAAGTTGCTATGTGGGCCTTCATGCTAGGCCACCAGTATGTAGTTTTCAAGTCGTGGTACATCTTATCCGAACCAGGATGTACTGAGTAGCGAGACTTGTGTGCCTCATCCATCACAAGCTCTCGTAGGTTTCCATAGAGTGGGACCCAAATGCGTTCTGTTACGTACTAGGCGCCGTCTGCCTTTTGTTCTAACCATTGCCTTGAGCCGCGTAGGGCTTCAGCCCTGACGTTTTCTGGTTTCAATGCTTCTACCTGAGCATCTCGTATCTGTGCAGGAAAACTAGATTGAATAGTGAGTTGTAAAGCTCGTACACGCTTAGGCGTAGTGTCCTTTCGACTGAGGGCGTCAGCCACAACATTGGCTTTGCCTGGGTGGTACCTGATTGAGCATTCGTAATCATTCAGTAGCTCAACCCATCGTCGTTGTTGCATATTCAGTTCCTTCTGTTTGAAGATATGTTCGAGACTCCTGTGATCTGTGTAGATGGCGCACTTGGTACTGTACAGGTAGTGTCTCCATATCTTAAGTGCAAAAACAACAGCTCCCAGCTCTAGATCGTGCGTAGTGTAGTTCCTTTCATGAACTTTAAGTTGGCGTGAGGCGTAGGCTATAACTTTATCCTGCTGCATCAATACACCACCAAGACCCTGAATGGATGCGTCACAGTAAACCACAAAGTCGTCTGTACCCTCTGGCAATGAAAGAATAGGTGCGCTGCAAAGTCTATCCTTTAAGTGTTGAAATGCTGATTCCTGTGTAGTACCCCATTGATAAGTAACGCCCTTCTGCGTTAGTGAGGTGAGAGGTTGTGCAATCTTGGTAAAATCCTTAATGAACCTCCTGTAGTAACCTGCCAAACCCAAGAATTGGCGAATTTCCGTTGGTGTACGAGGTGCAGGCCAGTTCTTAATCGAGTCTACCTTGGATGGATCAACGTGAATCCCATCCTTGTTTACCACGTGGCCTAAGAAATGGACTTCACGAAGCCAGAAGTCGCATTTTGAAAACTTGGCGTACAGCTGTTCTGCTCGAAGGAGTTCCAAAATGAGTCGTAGATGCTGCTCATGTT
Source organism: Helianthus tuberosus (assembly GCA_030545235.1). Lineage (NCBI taxonomy): Eukaryota > Viridiplantae > Streptophyta > Magnoliopsida > Asterales > Asteraceae > Helianthus > Helianthus tuberosus. The sequence continues at coordinate 24,683 of JARYGA010015338.1, read as the reverse complement.
CCTCCTGACTCTTCGAATAGATCAGGATGTCGTCGATGAAAACTATAACGAACTTGTCCAGGTAAGGCTTGCACACTCGATTCATCAAGTCCGTGAAGACCGCAGGTGCGTTTGTCAGCCAAAAAGGCATGACCAAAAACTCGTAGTGTCCATAACGAGTTCTAAAGGCTGTTTTGGAGACGTCCTCTTCTCGGACTCTCAGCTGGTGATATCCCGATCTCAAATCGATCTTTGAATAGTAACTCGACCCTTGCAGCTGGTCGAATAAGTCGTCGATGCGTGGAAGAGGATAGCGATTCTTCACAGTCACCTTGTTGAGTTCACGGTAGTCGATGCACATTCTGAAAGTACCATCTTTCTTCTTCACAAACAAGAATGGAGCTCCCCAGGGCGAAGAGCTAGGACGAATAAAACCCTTATCCAAGAGTTCTTGTAGTTGTGTAGAGAGTTCTTCCAACTCTGATGGAGCTAAGCGATAAGGTGCACGAGCTATTGGTGCAGCTCCAGGAGCTAGTTCAATCTGAAACTCGACTTGACGATGCGGCGGAAGGCCAGGTAGTTCTTCAGGAAATACCTCAGGATAGTCGCGCACAATTGGAAAATCTTCTATCTTCTTCTCTTTCTTCGAGGTGTCAGTGACGAGAGCCAGAATGGCTGTGTGGCCCTTACGCAAACACTTCTGGGACTTAAGGAAATAGATGATGCCCACTATAGCACCACTCTTGTCGCCTTGGATTTCGAGAGGTTCTTTGCCAGAACGGGGAATACGAACAATCTTCTCTTTGCATAGGATTTCTGCTTGCTGTTGGGATAACCAATCCATCCCAATGACGATGTTGAAACCATCACAACGTTGGGGTCATTCCTAGCATCACCCTTACTAAACACGAACACTCGACCCCTGGCACCATTGCCGTCGTTATTTCCCCCGTTGTTATTCCCGTTGCCGTGATTATTGTTGTTGTTGTTGGTTATGATTCGCAGGTCGCGAGCTCCTGAAATCCTTAGCTTCATGACCCATCTTGAGACATCTCTGGCAGCGACCCCTGTTGCACTGACCACTGTGGTGCCTGTTGCATCTGTTGCACTTTGAGTGATTTCCTCGATATCCACCCTGCCCTTGACTACCAGAAGATTGCTAACCAGGACTCTGGTAGTCATCGATCTTTCGCTGCTGTGCCTGGGACTGAACTGAAGTCGAACCCTTGCTAGAGGTTCCGTCCCATTTTCGTTTGTTGTCACTGGGAGTAGCAGATGTAGTAATAGTAGCACCAATACGTTTAGGCAGCTTGTTCTGTTCCACTGCCTGGTCTGTGAGACGATGAGCAAGATGAGTAACATCTTGAATAGTAGCAAGGTTAGCAGAAGTCACATGACTTTGAATCTCTGGTACTAAGCATTTGAGGTACAGCTCAATGCGCTTGATGGGAGGATCCACCATAGTTGGACACAACACTGCCTGTTCGTTGGATCGTTTCGTGTACGCTTCTATCTCTGACCCTTTCATCTTTAAGTTAAAGAACTCCACTTCTAGCTTGTGGATGTCATTACGACTACAGTATTCATGTTTGATCAGTTCCTTAAAATCATTCCATGGGGTGGCATTAGCAGCCGCCAGCCCCAGCATCTGAACTTGCGCGTTCCACCAAGTTAGCGCAGTGCCTTCGAGAGTACCAGTGGCATACTTCACCCCACGAGCCTCGGGGAATTCACACATTTTCGAAGACTGACTCGTGTTTCTCAAACCAATGGAGGAGTCCAACGGCCCCTTCAGTGCCACTGAAAGTACTAGGACGACAGTCCATGAACATCTTGAATGTGCATACAGGTGGCTGAGCGTCCTGACCTTGTTGCGCGAGGAAGAAGAGACAGGGTTAAGCGCGAGAGTTGGGTCATGAGAGTAGGATCTAACATCCTAGGTTAGGTTCGGAATAGCAGGTTATACCTCCTGCCTGAGCGGCTGCGAGTGCTGCCGTAACTTGTTCGTTGATAAGAGCCGTCAGCTGGGCTTGAGTTAGGTTCACACGTTCCCTCATGATCTTCACATCAAAGGAAACACAAATAGGAAGGGTGTTGTGAATGTGTGTAAGTGTGGAGTGACAGAAGGAAGCAAGCACACATGTGTTTTCAAACTATAGTTGCTATGTTTATCTAAGCATACCATGAACATAGTTCTATGTAATCCAGCAAGTAGGCAATAAAACACAAACCATATTACCTAGAATGTCGAGTCTTGCACGTGGAGTGAATTGTCGTTGTGGATCGTAGAGCACTGTACAGGTTATAGTCTGGTTTTAACAAAAACGTTTTCCCTTATTAAAACCAATTTCTCTATAACCAATGGCTCTGATACCAATCTGTCACACCCCCAAAATCCACACGCGGAGTATCACCGCTTGGAGGCGTGACTGACCAGGATCAAGCCACCAATCATATTGAACAAACATGTAAGTAAACATAATTCAACCAAACAATATGAAAGGTGTTCAAAAACCAAAGCATAGTTAAGTGTTTAGCGGAAGCATAATTGTAAAACCCATTGAAAGTGTTAAATATGAAGTAGAGTAATGTTCATAGCATGGCACACACTTCCATGTCCCACAACGACCGTTCCTCCCTGTGCAAGCTCCATGAGTACCTAATGACCTGCAAGGCATGTAGCAACGAATCAACAACAAAGTTGAGCGAGTTCACAGTTGGTTGTTTGGTTATAGTATTCATTTCGTAAATCGTATGTTTGTTTTGTAAACCATGTATCGTATTAATCCGTATCGCGGCCATTCCAGGCATGTGTGCGATGATTAGTGGGGCTTCCCATGTGTTACTAGACCACGCGTATCGACTGCTACGAAAATGTAAGAGGTGCCCTAAGTCAATGTCTATCAGCATTGACCCTTTGCCCATAGTCCATTAGTACACGCCCGTCCGACTGGCACGATGTGAGGTTTGTTAAACCTAATAGCGCTATTAATTAATGACCCGCTCGCCATAGGCCTTGGCGATTAAGTCGATAAATGAGGGACTTCCTTTGATAGAGTTGATGGTCTTATGATCGTGTACGTAGGCTTTACGTACGTGCCCTTCAATCCGAGGACAGTAATAAGTATAACTGTACGTAGGTTTTACGTACGTGCCCTTCAATCCGAGGACAGTATAAAGTAGTTTAATAGTAATGGTTATACGAGTAGTTATTTAATCCCATTCCCAACCCACCGGGAATCCCATGCCTTGGCTAGTGTGAACTCACCTTGGTTTGCTCGGCAGATACACAGAAAGGTCAAGTCTAGCTGCTAGTGGTCAACCACGTCCTAACATGGTTACCATACAAGTCAGGTTTTGGGTTTCGAGTAGTGCACATAAGTATCACATAAGCTAGCAGGTGATTAACACATATAGATCATGGCAAACACACAATGCACGTAAACATATTAGCAGTCAATTCCATAACTTCTGATACTTGTACGATCCAAAGGTAAAGCCCAATAACAGGCGGCCTAACATGTTGTGCATTCAGCACAACCTTGTGCGATCACAACATGTTGTGCGATTCCAGCATATGCCCGGCCCACATGAACAGATAACCCAAACATACAAATACGGCCCAATAATTAGCAAAAGTGGGCCTTGTGCGGTTCGGACAGAATCGTGCGATCCGACCTACTTGTGCGATCCAGTAACAACATGGCCCAACCATATACACCCGGCCCAACTATTAAACAGACAACATCTTGTGCGATTCATTAATTCTTGTGCGACTGGACTCCTTGTGCGATCAGATCAGATCTTGTACGATCTGATCTTGTGCGACCAGGAGTCTTGTGCGATCAGTTTAAACATCCGAATATTATGCCATTCAGTTACAATCATTCAATAGTTTCCAATTTTACAATTATCAATCAACAGTTTCTATCCTAGGCATTGTGCGGCCCACCTTGAAGGGTTGTGATCCGAATCAGTGGGTAAGGCCCGATGTAAAATGGCCCAGCATAGATATGTGACTAGTTATGATTATGTAACCCAAAGTGTACCAGGCCTCATACAACAATACTTGTGCGATTACCATACTAGTGTGTGACTAAACAGATCAAGTTTTCTAATCTCTAATAACCATCCCCCTAGTGGGTCGCGAGGGGCTGGGGTGGGTTATCGAGGGGCTGGGGTGGGTTGTCGAGGGGCTGGGGTAGGTCGTCGGAGCTGGGGTGGGTCGTCGGAGCTGGTTGCGGCGCCAGAGATGATGTGCGGTGGTGGAGATGGTGGAGAGGAGATGATGTGCGGAGGTGGAGCTGGTGTTTCTTTTTTTAGGGTTTGGAGAAGTGATTTGAAGAGGCCAGAAGACTTGTGCTTATGTCTGCGCGAAAAAGAGGCCAAGCAGATGTTTTTTAATGAAAAGACTTCTGAAAATCAAACAAGCTGCAGACCCTTATGTCTGCGCGTGGTCTGCGCGGCGCAGACATAAGTGGTTCTGAAGTGCTTCTAGCAAAAAACAAACAGAACCTAACCCAGAGTAAGATCGGCCGGAAAAGTGTTCCACGAGCGGGGGTCTGCTATGCCGTTGCACACACAAAATGGGGAATAGGGTTTTTCCTAAAAGTGTTGTAATCTAAAGATCTCACAAGTTATATCACAACATAACTGGGCCGAAGCCCATATACTTTTTTTCTTTGCAAAACAAAGTGGACGAAAACAAATAAGTGTTTTCATCCGGAAGTGTTTTCGTTGGTGGGGGGTGTTTTCGGCTATAGCTCCACTTACAATAATTAACACATATTAATCATATTGTTCATACCAAACATGTTTCAATACATGCACACATATAACGCACACTACGAATCTATAAACAACACGTATATTGCATATCAGATAAGTTCAATCGAATAGAGACCTTCAAAACTCGGGTTGTCACATGAACAATTGTAGACTTTGGAAAAAATTAAGACTACCAGGTATGGGCTTCGTCAAAAGGCTCGTCCCCCCTTTAGCTGCGTCACACACCGCCCCCAAGGGGCCCGGCTTGTCAAATGCGTCGGATTTCCGACGGTGGAGACGGGGCAAGATTGGTGGCCCCCATCTGACTTCTCTCTCCTCCTTTATATATATATATATATATATATATATATATATTAATATATTATTAATGGTGGGGTAGTCTTTGCTAGTCCCCACACCCTTGGGTAGTCCCCAAAGTGACTATTCTCCTCCCGTGATTACGTGACGCCTAAGTGTCGGATAATCTCCAAAGTGACTATCCTCCCCATACCCACCGGTCTAAGGCACCAATTCACTTGAGGGATTTCAAGGACACAAAAGTAAACAACCTCATCATTTGTTAGAAAGAAATCATCATATATCTTAGAATTGAAAGGAGCAACATCACGTGACTTTTAGAGGATACATTGATACAACATCATCATCATCACGTGAAGTGAAAAAAAAAAGACAATTGATTTTGTGAGGGGTATTATTTTATCATAAGAATAATATCAAACATCATCTTCAATTAAGTGGAAACAACAATATTGATTAAAAAGGAAATTGAGTTGAGGGGATCACTAACTCACGTGAAGGATGGATTGGTTTTGGGCCGCTGACATATGAATTAAAGAGGTTGCACACTTGGGCTGAGAGAACATCACATCTCACTCAGACAAGTAGGGCCATGATACACGTGCACATGTGGGCTTGTGGACTTTTTTGACGGCAAACATAAAAAGAAAATTAAAAAACCATCATCTATCATCAATCTTGGACGGCAGACAAGAGACGCAGGAAGATAGAGAAGCCCTTGAAGATCATTCAATCACCATGAGCGGCTAGTCTTTTTAATGGCTTCCTCCGGATGGAGGGTTTTTGTAAGTTAGGTGATACTATGTGTTCGCTATAGTCGTTTTAACTTAGTGATCTAAGCATTCGATGCTTTTCACTTGATTTGATTTATTGGTTGTAAACAGTTACATTTATTTAAACCTTAATTTCTAAGCATTCAGTTCCCGAGAATTCTAGTAATTGGGATATATTTGACATGGGGTTAGGGTTTGTAATTGTAATTGATAATCATTCGATAACCTCCCGTTATGTATTGACCGGAGTACTTAGTCGTTGGTTATCACAATTAGTTAATCAAAAAAAATTAACACTTATGTCTATGTAGGTGTCGTGATTAAACACATAGTTGAAATTAACTGTAAAACCTGAAATCTAGAGGAACCATCTTCTCTCCTATTTATTTAAATCTCAATTTTTATTTGTTAAGTTAGATAATTCACTTAAACAATCAAACTGTCAATTGAATTTTACTTTTCAGCATTAGTTTATTAATACTTAGCATCATAACACTTTCCACAATCCTCCTCTGGTTCGATATCCAACTTACTCTAGCTACTAGTTTAGTTGGTTTTTGCATGTCCATAACGACAGACATCAAAATGGCACCGTTGCCGGGGAGGCGTGCGCAAAGTGTTTCGTGTTAAGTTTTAGTTAAAAAAAACCCAAAAATAGTGTCTTTTTATTTTGTTTTGTTCAGATTTATGCTTGGTGCTTGTGTTTATGTGTTTTTGCAGGATGACAAGTTATTCGATTAGAAGATTTCCCGAGTACTCTACATGTATATTTTGCAAGATTCCGCTGCATCCAGGAATTACCTGTTGGGAGGCTCGATACAGGCGTGAAGAAGAACAGAGGTGAGCAAATGAGTTGGATTTTTATTCTGATGATCATGTCCACCCATGCTATTCTTTTTCTGATTCGCTGCTAGTTGCATATGATTACCAATCGGATACAAATTATTGTTATGATGAGCAGACATGGAATGAGAGTAGCTATGATCCAGGGATGGTACAAGGCGAGAGTTACCAAGCTGACATCAAACTCCAAAGTTTATATATCTACTCATAATAAAAACAAACGTTTATTTTTGTCTAAATTTTTGTTTAGAATTATTTATAGAAAAACAAATATTCACTCTTATCTATTTTTTTTTTAATTATTGTTATTATTTACTATGATCATAATAAAACAAACGCTTATATTCTTATCTATGTTTAAAATTATTATTATTATTATTATTATTATTACTTTATTAATAGAGTTAATTACACCGTTAGTCCCTGTTGTTTATGGAAAGTAACAAGGTCATGTACTAATAGTTTAAAATCATATTCTGAGGTTCTAAATTTTCATTTTGTAACAACCTGTGGTATTAACACTAACTTTTCTATCAAATTTGATTGAAATTACTTAAATACCCTTTTACAACTACAAGGGCCATTTATGTAATTAACTGTATTTAAACTCAAGGGACCCTTTATGTAATTACTCTATAATGTTCTCCCACTTTGTGAAGCTTTAGCCTGCCACGTTACCTCAATCCTTTTAGCCATGTATATTGTTAATTGACTTTCTGGTTTTATGACATAATTAGAGATACCGAAGAGAGAACCGACAGAGAGAGAGGTACATGAACTGATACGGAGAAAGTAGATCGACGGAGATGAAAGGTCGGTCTCCGACCGGCCGGTCGTGCTGCTTTGGAGACGACGGTGATGCTGGATAAGATTCCGGCGATAACGACGGTGATACGGCTTTAGTCGACGACAACGGACGAAGGCGTTAGTGTTTTCGATAATCGATGGTGTTGAAGGGAAAGACGGTGATGGGGCGGTGGTTTGCGTTCGAAGACATGGAAACAGAGGTGGGTTTCGGTGATGACGTCAGCGTTGGTCCGATAATGATGATTGTGGTGGCGTTAACGTCGACGTTGGGAGTTATGAACAGGTTCCGGCGAAGCAACTAGGTTTTTGACAATGGTTTCGATGGTGACGGTGATGTTGTGGTGATGGTTACAGTGGCGGGCCCAGGATTTTTTTCCTAGGGGTGCGAATTTTTTTTAAAGATTTTAGACCCCTAGCTATATAAAAAATTCGGTTCATAGCGGGTCGGGTTATGTAAAACAAGTAAACACAAACAAACAAAGTTTCATAGCGGGTCGGATCAGATCGGGTTGGGTCGGGTCAATTTCAATTTTCAAATAATCAAACCCTAGTTCCTACCTTCCTATCACATTAACAAACAAAAAAACATCAAAGGTTAAACCCTCACTACTTCTATTTCTCTTAATCATTAAATAAAAGAACAAAAAAAAACTTATCTAAAACATACTTTGGTCTATAATTAGAAGAATTCGGCAAAAAAGGTGGTACAACCACTTTCCTCTTGAGAAATTGCGCCATAACTTCCCTACTCATGGTACCTATCACAAACAAAGTGATCCATGACCATTAGTTCATCGTTCCATAACATAATGTTTCAATTTTAATTTTCAACTATTCAAGCAATCAAGCTCTAGAATTGTGTAATCACCCCAAATAATCATCTAAATAACATAATCATCCTAAAAATCAGCTAAACAACCATACGCAACGTCAAAACACACGATTTTTCATACCTATTTAAGTTTTTTATTACCCCTTTTCTCATATAATATCAAGAAAAATCATATAAAAAACATAAAAACTTACCGTTTGTCGGTGTCCGGTTGGTTTGGAGCGGATTCCGGTCACGTTGATGTCGGATTCCGGCTGATATCGGCTGCTGCAGTGTTGTTGCTGTGTTGGCTGATGATGGCAGGACAGGAGGCAGAGAGCACGCACAGTCGCACAGAGGGAGGGCGGGAGAGGAATTGAAGGTTTTTTAGGCTTATTTTAACTGTTTTAGTTTTAACTTAGGTGGGTTAATGAGCTAGATGGCTATTGATAAGTTTATATAATGGGTTTGGTTTGGGTTTACGTAGTATAAGTTTATATAATATAGGTAGTTTTTTTTTTTAAATCAGACTTTACTATTTTTTAATATAATCCATAATATTTTTTACCTAAGGTATGCGGACGAAAAATTCCAAGGGGCGCGGACGAATAAATCCAAGGGGTGCGGACGGGATTTTGGTTGGATAATAACACTAATTTTTTTTCCCGGGGGTTCGCCCGCCCACCTTGGCATGGGGGTGGGTCCGCCCCTGGATGGTTACCGGCCGCTGCGATGGTGTTCCGATAATAAAGGTGCGGCCCGACTCAAGTTCTGCCTTGATAACCAACTATGATCATCGCACCCAAATAGGACCTGTATCTTGCTCGCATACGCAAATGGTCCTTCGTTGCGCACAGTTCTTTGGGCCCCTATTGATCCTTCACCGTCATATTCTGCCATCATCAAGACCTTATTGAATATGAGCATTTCCAATCACGAGCATCATCATTGAAGGTTCCTCGTCCATAATTTTTATTTGTTTAAAATTATTTTACATAAATGACCCTTGAAGTTATAAAGGGTAATTTCGTCATTTCATAGAAATCTAACAAAAAAAAAACTAACATATTTTAGCCTTAGTACCCTAGGTTGTTACAAAATTGAAAGTTTGTATCCTATAATATGATTTTAAACTATTAGTATCTGATGTTGTTACTTCTTATAAACCACAGGGACTAACCATGTAATGATCATAATAAAAACAAACTTTTATCCTCATATAAATATTTATTCTTATCTAATATTTTGTTTAAAATTATTATTATTTCATATGAGTAAGGTGAGAAAGCATCAGGAAACAACACGTGTTAAAAAAAAATTTCATTTGTTTGTATAAGAAGATTTTCATAAATTAAACTTAGTTTATTTCTATTTACATGTAAAATAATTGTGACGATTTATTAAATGAATACGTAGACATTATATTATTATACTACATATACAATTACAAGTTGGGGGAATAGTGCCAGGCAGCTGTCTGACACTTCCCTATTAGACCAATTTTTTTTTAATTTAATTTTATTCCCAGTTTAAAATTACGCTTTCGTCATTCGTTTAAAATTACGTTTTTGCCCCCAGCTCAAAATAAAATTATAATTTTGCCCCTAGCTCAAAATTACGCTTTTGCCCTCGATTCAAAAACTCATTTTTAATTTTGTTCTCAGTTAAAAATTACGGTTTCGCCCTTCGTTTAAAATTACGGTTTTGCCCCCAGTTCAAAATAAAATGTTGGTTTTCCCTCTACCTTAAAATTACGATTATGCCCTCAGCTCAAAATTACGTTTTTGCCAACAGTTCAAAATAAAATTATGATCCCCCCCCCCAAGCTCAAAATTATGATTTTGCTCTCAGTTTAAAATTATGATTTCGCCTCCAGCTAAAAATATAATTACGATTTTGCCCTCTATACAAACATACATGTTATGAGAGAGAAATATTCGGTTTATTGCCCCGCAACGCGGGCGGGGCAAAAACTAGTTAATAAAATATAGTCCTAATATAGAAAGTGTAGGTTAATCTTGACGAGTTCTAAATTCGATACGAGCTTTGCGGGTCAAACGGGTCTGATGGGTTGCATGACTCGGGTTAATTTAGTCATGTTTATTTACTTTGTTATTGGGTCAAAGTAATAGGTAATTTAGTGGTGAGCAGAAGAAAACTGAACCGAAACAAAACCAGTGGTTCGGTTTTTGAATTTTTAATAACCAAAAATTTCGGATCGGTTTCCTAATAACCATTTTCAATAACAAAAAAAAAATCGAACCAAACCGAAACAAAACCGACGGTTCGGTTTTTTGATTTTTAATAACTGAAAATTTCGGTTTGGTTTTCTGATAACCGTTTTCTATAACCGAACCAAACCGATGAGTTACAATAATAGGCGTAGTCCATGTATTTTTATGTTTAAGTTTAAATTGTTTAAGTATTTAACCCATGCTAGTAGAAATTATTAATTTTATTCTTGAATGTTAAGTATTTTATATAAAAATTAAATGATAGTCAAAGCATTATTAAAAGAAAACGTCCTAATAAAAACTTTGGAGAAATATAAAAATAGATTAGAAGTCTAAGTTTTATGTGAAAAATAATAATTAAAAAAGTTAAATTAAACAACTTAAATGTAAACGTATAAGAAAAATTCTTAAATTTTAAATTATATTTTTTATTTTTTTGAATCTAAAATAACTTGTTCCATAAACTAAAAAACCAAAACCCCACGGTTTTAAAAAACCGAAAAACCAACATTTTGTTTTAATTTTACCCAAAACAACGTAAACCGAACCGTGCACACCCTAGTAGATATTAATTAACTTGAAATGTTTGTGGTTTTTAATATGTAGGTGGGCTGGAGCTGATGTGGGCTTGTTAAATATGTCTCTGGACTGGACTGTTGTTGCTGGGCTAAAGATTATGTTAGGCATGTATTATTGTCTTTAGTAGATGTATAGTGTGTTCTTTCAATTCATCTCTTGGTCGAATTGTTCTTTGATTTGAGAGTTTCTTAAAGTTCTTTGTCTAGGGCTCCTTCATGAAGTTCTTGATTGTAGTCGACATCCTGTAAATCATATTAAATAATAACAATAACAATAACAATAACAATAATCATAATCATAATCTCACTTTAACCTATCTTTTTGGTAGTAAAGGTAATGGTTTAACCATATTTCATGAACTTAACATAAATTCAATTGTTTTTGCATGTCAGCAACCTGTTTGTGAGTGTATAAGAAAGGAAAAAATTAATAAAATAAGTGTTTGTGAGTAAGATAAAGATAAATATAGAGAATGGGATATGTGAGGTTTTTATATTATAAAAAAGTTTTAAAGAAAAATTTGTTTTTAGTTAAATTATTTATATATAGAGAACGAGAGTGTGATGTGAATACTCAACGGTAATACCACCACAGAAAATAATATACAGATAATTTGATATAATGTTATGTTTTTTAAACTTGAATTGAGGTTAGTGTTTAACAACATTCACATCCGAATATGTTATCTCTATCCCTATAATTTACTCAAAAATCACATTTATTTCTAAATTTACATATGTTCACCACCATTCATTTCTCAACATCTATATATATTCTTTCTTTCATTTACAATCTTAACCACCAACAACTATATTGTCTTAACAACTATATTGTCTTATTATATTTTTCGTGTAAAATTATATTGTAATAATTTTTTTTAGGATGGGTTCGTGTCAATACGAGTTCGGGTCATAACTGGTCCATCTAAAAAGGGTCATATTAGTTCGGGTTAAGACGGATCTTAACCCAATGAAATACATAGCAATCAAGAGAATGAATCAGTATGGCATAAGTAATTATTATTATTGTTTGGCAATGCTAGCTCATCCAAACATTCCCCTCTTCTCAAATAAATTTTATGAGTCATTTTTTGGGCATCTTGAAAAGAAACCTAGAAACTTTTTTTAACGACAAATTTCTTTTATTGTTGTCGTTTGTAAAACTTGAATCCAAGACCTTCCCCTCTTAAAGTGTTTAAAGGTTTTGCCTTTGTTAATGGACCACCAACCTATTGGTACCCAGAAACATTAAAATCTAATTTCAAACACAATAAAGAAACCAATATCATCAAGAAAACCAAATCACAAAGTGAAAGCAAATTAAAAGTCAAATCCCTTTTCTCATATGAATTTCCAAGAGATCAGTTGTTCCTCATTTTAGATTATGAACCCTACAAGAGATCGTTCGTTTAGGTAAAACAAGAAATCAACTCCAAAGGATAACAATTTTTTTCCAAGAAGTTTCGGAAGGATGATAAGATAAAATGAAAAACCCTATACATACAGAAGTATGTGTGTTGATTGCACGGCTTTGAAGAACAAGTAGCACAAGCCATGGAAGAAGCTAAAGAGCGGGAAGAAGGTAGGTTGGGAAGAAGAGACATAGAAATGTGTTTAGAGATCTACACTAAATCTCAATCTCTAGAGAATATAGCAGCTATAAAAGTGATCTTCATTTTAGAGATTCCAACACAGAACATAAATGAAAGAAAACTTTTTTTTTTCTCTATAAAATAGAGATAAGTCGGGTTTAGAGAATCCAATGTTATGTGCATGCTCTAACAAGGTCAGTTTGTAGCATCAAACTATTATTAGTTTTCAAAGTAGCATTGAAGACTAGAGAATTTAACATGGTTAATGATTGAAGTTGTTGAACATTTATCTAAATGTGTCCCAAATTAAGGATTTTAAAACACTACATAAGAGTTAAATTTTACCTTGAATATCACATGAGTTCATATTAATCATGAGATATATCGAGAAACAAATGTTGAAATTTAGAAACAAAAGACGTCTTGGAACGAACCTTTTGTACTTTTCTTTTGCTTATTTTGTAGAAGAGATGTCTTAGCGCAAGATGTGGATGGATGCCATCTTAGGGATGATGCATCACCTTTTTTTTCTAACAGCGTAACGCCCACGCTTGTCCTAGTGAACATGCCTTGCGCTACGCTTGTCCTAGATTCGTAGTGAACAGGCCTATAGAAACATGTGTCATATATGTGGACATAATTTTGTTATGTGACTCATTTTCTTTAGTCCAATTGCTTTCGGACTTAAGACATGTCAAAGGATTCTAGGAGGTATGGTCATTCCCTCATAGACTTGCATGATATGTGTTTTTACATTATGCACCCAAATGGACCCGAGATAGACCCAAAATGGATTGATAGTTCTAATTTTGTACTTATAAGTTTCATTTTTAGCACAAAACACAGTCATAAACTCACTGAGTCCTTTTTGCTTTTTTCCTAAAAAATCTATATAAAGTAACCGATTGAATGAAGCATTATGTTTTGTTTGCCATAAAATATGTAAAATCGGTGATTTTGGACAAGTAGAAGAACAAATTCGACTATTGTGGGGTTACAAGTAGCCTTTTCTGCGTATCTAGGTGATTTTATTATAAGCACCCGCCATATGATATTAACCTTTTTATGTTTTGTAATACGATTCGAGTGTAAATTGATGTGATATTTGACCATTCGCATATCATTTTGGTTGGAACTTATTCTCCATAATCAAAAGCTTAAATTAGAATCTTAAACTTTTACAATGAATAAAAGTTGTCGTGTCACCATATAACCAAGATGTGATTTAACAACTCTAGTGGGTGGTGCAATTGGTATAATATAGGTAAGGTAAGGTCATGAGGAATTGGATCGATTGAGACGGGTCTTTTTTTGGGGAGGCTCGGAGGAGAAAGCTAAGATGAATTGGGTCGCTTGGCAAAAGATTATCGCGCCGGTGGAATACGGAGGTTTGGGATTCGGGTCATTAAGAGACACAAACTCCTCTATGTTGGCTAAATGGTGGTGGAGGTTTAAGAGCGAACAAGATGGGCTTTGGAGACGGGTTGTGTGGGCATTACATCATAATAACCGGGCTTGGAATCCTATCCCTGCTAAACTCACCTTGGTTGGGCCATGGAAACACATTGCTAAAAATATTCAGGTTCTAAAGGTAGCTAACGTGGACGTTGATGGGCTCACCAAGGGTGTGGTTGGCAATGGGTCGGGGATTTTGTTTTGGCTAGATAGGTGGTGCCTTGAGACAACCTTGGCTGTGAGGTTTCCTGCCTTATTCCAGAATGAAAAAAACAAGTTTTGTTCAGTTGCGGATCGGGTTGAGCTGGTCGGTTTCGGGCTGCGATGGAGATGGGACTGGAAAAGATTATCGCTGAACGACTCTGAAGAAGAGGAGCGGCAACGGCTTATCAGATTGGTGAATGTGCCGCTGTTGTCAAATGAAGTCGACGGGTGGAATTGGGCAGCGGATGCTTCAGGAGTGTTCTCAGTTAGAAGTGTCAAAGAGTTGCTCCGCAATGCTCGCTATACCCTGCCTCCGCGTGTGTTCAGATGGAACGGTTGGGTCCCGAAGAAAGTTGGGTTCGTGGCTTGGCGTGCGGAGCTTGAGAGGCTGCCGACCAGATGCGCTCTGGCCCGGAGGAATATGTTCGTGGATTCGATCATGTGTCCGATGTGCGGGGATGCTCCGGAGACTGCAGAACATCTTTTTGCTGCCTGTGGTTTTATGCAGTCCGTGTGGTCGATAATATCTCAATGGTGCAGGTTGCCGAATGCGTTTGTTTTTAGTATCAAGGATGTGTTGGATATGGATGTGCATGCTACGGGATCGATAAAAGCTAAGAAGGCCTTGTATGCGATCATTCTAACTTCTTTATGGTGCGTTTGGAAATCCAGAAACGAAGCCGTGTTCGATCAAAAAAACCCGTCAGTGCAGAAGACTGTTGCAGATATCAAGAGCTTGAGCTTTCTATGGGTCAAATCTAGGTCCAAAGAGTTGTCTTTAGAATGGGGAATTTGGAATAGTTTTAATATATGTAAGCTGGGATGGTAGTCTGCTGTTGGGGATGGCCTTCCTGTTTGTCTGTTTGGCTGCTGTTTTTGTTTTGGCTGGGCTAGTCTCTGTCTTGTCTTGTGCCTTTTAATAAAATTCTTCGTTGGCCTTTCAAAAAAAAAAATTGTACACCCCTAGATCTCTGTTTCCTTAATTTGATTCCCTCACTCCACCACCACTATTACACATACAACACCTTTATACACTTGGGAAACAGATCCAAACTCACATGGGCATCTTCAAAAAACACACAACACTTTGATCCCCCCTTAATCCACCCATGATCTACCCTTTTATTCCATTTCAAATATTTATATATGTTCCTACATTTATGAACCTGTTTTAAATAGGGTATAAAAAACCCTAATTAGAGGAGGTTAACTTGGACATATCTCTGGTGGATCTATTGTATTTCATGTGGCTCTTGACAAGCTGACCAGCTGATATTGCTGACATCAGAGAGAGCTCACCAGCAAGGACTGAACCAGCTACTATTGTGGCTAACACCCTAGCGTTTGACCCTGGCTCACCTTTGCTTGCACCTTTGACACCTAATAGGTTTAAACATGCTGACTGTGAAGCAAGCTGTGTACCACCTCCAACTGTTCCAACCTGAAACAGAATTTACATAATAAAATAAGCTTTCTTGTTCAATAAAAAAAAGTAGGGTTTTTTAACCTATTCAATAGCGGACATATAAACCTGCGTGCATGAATCTATGACAAACATGTGACTTGGTAACTATGTTTATAAGGGAAAGTCACTTGACCGAAAAATTATCAAAATTAACATTATCCATAAAAAAAAATTTCGGATAGGACAAAGAAACAATACCATCCAGTGGCGGATCTAGGATTCACGCCAAGCCGTAACGTTTTATAAATAAGCCGTAACGAAATCGAAAAAACATCAAATTTTTCCAAAATTTACACTAAAAACGTCAAATTTTTCCGAGCCAAGCCGTAGCGGAGGTTACCTCTAGGTCCGCCCCTGATACCATCGGTAAAGTGTGGGCTAATTTTTAGTTATGACCAAAATCTTGAAAACTACAATAAGGTTTACGAAAAAATTAGCAATCAAAATAGGGTGTTGATATCAGTTTACCCTCTCACTCTATCTCTTACTATATATATATATATATATATATATATATATATATATATATATATATATATATATAGTAAGAGATAGAGTGAGAAAGGATGTCTCAAGATTTTGGGGGTGTACCAATAAGATGACCCTTCAAAATAATATACGCGTAAATCGTGGGATATGAGTCGGTGGCAAAATTTTAACCTATCCTTTTAGCCGCATATAAGAAAATACAGACTATGGATAGCCTTAGCCGGTCGCTTTTTCTTTAAAAGCCAATAATAAGAGACCACATGTTAAGCGTGGGCTAAATTTAGTGGTTTAGCTAACATTTCTATTTATTTTGATAGGAAATAAATTCAATATTTTCATTTTGATACATTTTTACTCACGTTTTTTGGTGATTCTCCCTTATTTCTACGCTACAAACGGAAAATTGAATATAAAGAAGTTTATATATATCACAGTAATTGATTGCCATTGCATTTGTGGTGTTCGAAGCATATAATATCATAATGTAAGATTAATAACACCGGAAACATGCATTTTCGTCATGTGCAGTCACATGAAAATCTTGCTTAGCAAAATATGTTCATATGTTCGTAGCTAATACGTACATAGTAAATTTGTGACAAAGTTTTTCCGTAAAAAAATAGTTATTTGTTTAGTAGTAATATAACTATGTATATAGAGGCTTTTTTTTATTTTTTATTTTTTATTTTTAGGCCGTGTGGGGTTTGTATGATGAGTGGAGGTGCAAATGGATTTTAACCTTAATTTACACGGTCGTAAGTGAATAATTTAATTCAGCTCCGTACGTAATCGATAAATGCATATATAAAAAGGGGGCTAAAATATTTATTCACTACTATAGTTATTAGTCAATAAAGGATTGCTTTCTTGATTACAAGAAATCTCCAATTCAAAATTATGCACTACACGATAATCCAATTAATCTTTTTGTTTGCTAACCTTTTCTTAAGATACTGAATATTTTATAAATTGCAAAGCTTTTTTTTATAGTTTACTCCGACTTTGACAGGGAAATAAAATAATTATCCAACTAGTACTATATATAAAAGTTAACACAATTTGTCTCTGTCATTGATCTATAATACAATACATACATACATGTATATATTATACCAAAATAACCAACAAGAAACGGCCTAAAAAATAATTTTAAATCTGCCGTAATCTTCTTTATCTTTCGAGGTTACTGAAAAAAATAGTTGGTCCCAGATGAAAAATAATTAGGAAAGACAAGGCCACGTAAATATATGGTGTGTAGATTAAGTAATTTTTTTGTTTTAGAAGAATATTAAATTTTGATTTGATTTACGAAATGTGTTTCAAAAATCATGATTATCAACTGATTTATTATAAGGTTATTGATAGTTATGTAAATTAATTTGAAGATTGTGTATGTACCTCTATGGAAGGCATGGTGACCGATATATGAAGATCTTTGCCGTCATTTACGGCTTCCATCATGGTAATGCAATGAGAGCTCTCAACATTCTGAGCAGGATCTTGCCCGGTCGCTAGGTACACTGCGGAGACTATATTGCTAGCATGTGCATTAAAGCCTCCGAGTGCACCAGCCATCGCAGATCCTGTTAGATTCTTGAGCATGTTAAGCTCAACTAGAGCTGCGACAGTTGTTTTCAACACCTTGTGAACCACCTCTTCCTTGATCACTGCCTCGCATACAACAGACTTTCCACGCCCTTCTATCCAGTTTACTGCTGCAGGTTTCTTATCCGAACAATAGTTTCCTATAACAATAATTGATAGAAAAATTAATATAGAAGTATTTGACACATAATCTACGAATGTAACTTATATGATATACAGTTAATACCAGAAATGCCCATGACATCCATATCTGGGAAATCGTCATGAAGGAAATCAAGGACGTTTTGGACACCTTTCGAGACCATGTTCATCCCCATCGCATCTCCGGTTGCACAACAAAACCTTATGTATAAATTCTTGCCAGCAATGGCACATTTAACACTTTGTAGCCTTCCGAATCTGCTTGATCTGCAGATACAACATAAATGTAAGTGTTTCTGGATAAAAAGTCCATATAATATTTGTGAATGTAATTAAATAAATTAAACAATATATTTTTAATAGTATTAGAAATTAATGAATCTCTTTTTTAAATCTTACTAATTACATTAAACTTTACATTACATTACACTATTATTACATTATATTAAATTACATTACATTACATTATATTACCCTACACTGTTATTAATAAAAGAACCTAATAAAAAGTACTTTTAATATTTTAATAACATATATAGTTTTTTTTATACTTTTATTATTTTATTATATTAAACCATGAGTTTTTTTAAATAATAAAATTAATATATTTTCCTACATTTATATCAGACAATATTTTTAACTAATGGTTTAATTAATGCTACTTACCTATTAGAAAAATGAAGTCTACATTTTGGTGCTCATTATTCATTGAATAAAATTACACAAATAAAATAATTAAGTTATATATAAACAAATCGGGTAAAGTTAGAGGATACTTTTTGTGAAGTTAAGTTGGTTGGGTATAATTTAGCATCCTCTTTCTATCCTTCGTCATGGTATTAATGACCACCACCTTTACTTTTTCATATACTTAACTATTCACAATATAAAAATACACATAGATACATACACTGATACACATATAAATTATGTACAAAATATATGTATGTATCATGTATGTTCGCTCAAATACATATACAAGGTAATATTTTAATTGTTTGTCAGGCAAAAATCGTGACTTTCTGAAAATATGTTTTCCAAAATGTTAACAACATAATACAGACCATTAAACCAGAAATATTATTAAAAGATATATAATAATAAAATAAAAATACTGACTTGTTAAACACAAGGGCAAGAGTTTCAAAATTCATCGGATCTTCCAAGAACTGCTTCAACTCCGCCGCTCTCTTTACGCTGCTGAACCTAACCACCGGAGCCCTCGTCATGCCGTCTTTCAACAATATACACGTGGCACCACCGGAGACATATATAGCCTTACACCCTCTATTGGTGCTCGCGACCAAACAACCTTCCGTCGTCGCCATCGGGACCGAAAACTCCGCCCCATTCAACAACAACGGCCCCGCAATCCCCACCGGAATCTGCACATACCCAACCGGCATCTCACAACACTGTCCCAATATCGACTCGTAATCAAACCCTTCTAGCGGAAGCCCGGATAACGACTTCCCAGTTATCCGCTGCAGCGCCTCCCGTCGTATCTTTGTTGCGCGTTTGCAGTCTCCGAGTTTTGACTCGAGAGAGTACGACGGGAGGGATCCATCCACCACCAGTTTTACAATCTCCTCATCCTCCACTGACGAGGAGGATGAGTGATCAGTAACCGGTGGTGGTTTTACTTTTTCTTTATTATTTTCTTTTGTCATCTCCGCCACCTCAGGAGTGGCAGCAACAATGCGGGGAATTAATAATTCCCCGCATTGTTTAGTTGGCTTATCTTCGGCCAACATGATTTGATCCAAACTATCATCTTCTATCTCCCATGAGTCGGGAGATGGTCTGAAGATAGATTGGACAAATTCGATGCCAAAAAAGCCGACGAGATAGACGACGGAGGCGATGAGGGACGCTACGGCGGCGAGCTCCGAGAAGGTGAGGACGTGGAGAGGGACGGAGTTGCGGATCTTCTCGCGCCATCGATGGAGGAGGAAGTACATGACGGAGAAGAAGATGGTGAAGAAGAGGCCGTTGGTTAGGTAAAGTGGGAGAGGGAGGGCGTCGGAGGGTTTTGGTTGGTTGTAGGCTTTTAGAAGTTCGCCGGCGGTTGGTTGTTTTACCGGCCGCTGATGGGATTGG
This sequence comes from Helianthus tuberosus, assembly GCA_030545235.1. NCBI lineage: Eukaryota > Viridiplantae > Streptophyta > Magnoliopsida > Asterales > Asteraceae > Helianthus > Helianthus tuberosus. The sequence goes on along the minus strand of JARYGA010015338.1, from coordinate 4,522 downwards.
TTCTTGACCGGTCGCCGGTGAACGTCCATATTTGATCGGCGGTGAGATGTTAGAACGGAGAGAGGTGTGGGAGGAGAATGAATGTATTGGGAGGGATTTATAGAGAGTTAAAGACAAAAAACTTGAAACCCATGTACTACGTGTGCTTCCATACAACTCCACCTTTTTCTCGAATTAAATTTGATTTTGTAACTTTTTTTTTTTTTTTTCAAAATACCCATTTTATGTGTGCCTTCATCAACTAGAGCGCTTCACTATTTCGATAAAAGGGAGGCTTAACCTGATTAATTTAGTATTGAAGAGTCTCCCAATATATTACTTCTTGTTTTATAAGGTCTGGGTCAGCATAATTAAGATTCTTGAAGCTAAAATGAGAAAATCTCTTTGGATAGAAACTAGTGTTAATAATAAAATGAACTAGGTGGCTTAGGATTGGGTAACTTAACCCAAGAAAAAAAGGGGGTTGGGTATCACCAGATTAACTCAAAAAGGTTAATGGGGCCCTTCTTTTTAAGTGGGGTTGGAGGTACAGGGTTGAAAATCAAAATCTTTGGAGGAAGATGGTGGAAGCTTGCCATGATAAAATCAATCAAAGGAGTTTACTCCATTTTAACGGTAACATTGCGAGGTGTTGGAAAAATATTGTTAAGTTGATTTCTAATTTAAAATTAAACAGGAAGGGTTTAAACCGTCTGATCTTGGGTAAGATTTGGAACGGGGATGAGATTCGTTTCTGGTTAGACACTTGGATGGGCGACATTCCTTTCATGGAAAGATGGCCTCATTTGTTCGGTTTGGAAGTGTATAAAATATGCAGGGTTGCAGATAGAATGGACGAGAAACAAGTAAATGGTGGATATGTTTGGAATTGATCTAGGTAACCCGAGACTGATGTTGAGCTTAAGGAATGACATGAATGTCAAGAGGTTCTTAACATGGTGATGCTTTCCAATGATAAGGATTCGTGGTTTTAGATAGATGGAGATCAGGATGGATTCTCGTTAAAGGCAGTCAAAAAGGTTTTAATTGAAGATAAGGGGGTTAAGTCATCTTCCTAACTTTGAATGGTGTAAATGGGTGTCTCTCAAATGTAATATTTAACATAAGGTATGGAGATAAAATGATGTTTTTTTATTACTGAGTTCATGCTTGAATACATATACATATGCCCAATTTATAATAAACTGATAACACGAATAAAAGGAAAGACAATAAATGGCTGAGCTGGAGTCTTGGCTGTAAAACAGTTGTGATTGGGCTGGAAATCCTCCTAATATTCTCCATTTATTCTCTTCTTTCCGACACTCCCCCTCAGGTTGAGTAGTGGGGTCACCAATACTTAACTTGCTCAAGCAGCTACTAAAAGCGTTTCCGTTGACGGCCTTTGTAAGAATATCTGCGAGTTGATCTTTTGACGATACATATGGGAGCTCTATGATTCTTTCCTCCAATTTCTCTTTGATAAAATGTCGGTCTACCTCCACATGTTTTGTTCGATCATGTTGTACTGGGTTTTCTGAGATTTGTATTGCAGCCGTATTGTAACACAAAACTTTACTGGGTTCCTTTTGGAAAAAAAACAATGTCTTCTAGTAGCTTCCTGATCCAAAGAACTTCGCTTAACCCTCGAGCTATACCTCTAAATTCTGCTTCTGCACTTGACATAGCAACCACCTTTTGTTTCTTACTTCTCCAGGTAACAAGGTTTCCACCAACCAATGAGAAGTACCCTGATGTTGACATTCGATTTCCCTTATCTATTGCCCAGTCTGCATCAGTGTAGAGCTCAACATTCAGATGTCCATTTGTTTTGAACAACACTCCATGGCCTACGGTCCCCTTGAGATACCTTAAAAGTCTCTGAGCAGCTTCCATGTGGGCAACTTGTGGTTGGTGCATGAACTGAATTACTAGTCCAACCGCATATGCTATATCAGGACGAGTGTGAGAGAGATAAATTAGCTTGCCCACGAGCCGTTGATTCCTTTCTGTGTCCGCAAGCTCCCCATTAAGTTCCATGTGAAGGTTGTGGTTCACCACCATTGGAGTATCTGCGGGTTTACAATAAATCAACCCAGTTTCCGACAGAAGATCAAGGACATACTTTCTTTGACAAATGAAGATCCCCAGTTTAGACCTGAGAACTTCAATCCCGAGGAAATACTTGAGATTCCCTAGATCTTTCATTTCAAAATTTGAAAACAGATTCTCTTTCAGCTGTGCTATTTCTTCTACATCATTTCCGGTAATAATCATGTCGTCTACATATATGATCAAGCAAGTTACAAGGTCGTTTCTTCTCTTGAGGAACAGAGTATGATCAGCATTACTTTGGTGATACCCATATTCTTTCATGGCCAAAGTGAACTTTCCAAACCATGCCCGAGGAGATTGTTTTAGCCCGTATAATGACTTTTTCAACCGACATACTTCCCTTTCTTTAAAACTCCCTGAAAAACCTAGAGGTGCTTCCATGTAGACCTCTTCCGTTAGGTCTCCATGTAGAAATGTGTTTGTAACATCAAACTGGTGGAGAGGCCGCTCTTTATTGGCTGCCACAGAGAAGAGGACTCTGATGGTGTCTATTAAACTGGTAGAGAGGCCACTCCTTATTGGCTGCCACTCCTTATATTTGATTGAATACACCCACCGACATCCAACAGTTTTCTTTCCTTTAGGAAGAACTGTAACGCCCTGCGTTTTTCATACTTTCCATATTTAGAAACCGTTGATTGTAATTCTATTTTTGGAAGTCTTGTATTCTTGTAATCGTTCTTTCGTTGTAATCGATAGGAAATCCGCGACTTGAATCATAATGAAATTCGTGTTTTCGTTACATTTATGTTATATACACTTCATACATGTTTATGCGTTCAAAATATGATACTTTGTTCACAAATTGTGCAAAATGCGTCAAACTTGCAAACTTGTGATTTATATGCTCAATTTACACTATTTCGACACTTAAATCTTGACAAATATTCATGTTTATACTTGTTTTATTTGTGGTTTATGATTAGATTACATAACATACTTTTGATTATGTTTTTTTGTGCTTAAAACATCCAAAATACAACTTAAAACAACAAGTTATGCAAGTCTAGGGACTAAATTGGACAAATATCAAACTTTTGCCCGAACCCGGGGCTCTCACCGGCCGCAACCCGCCCAGAGAGGGTCTTCGTGGGCTGCGCGGCCGTTTGGCCGAGACAGACTTGATCAGACGTGTTTTGGCGGACTTTTGATGTTTATTTTGAGTTTGACCTTGTGTTTAGTGTCTTTAATGCTCACAAAACCCTACACAAACACTTCCCTATAAAACCCAAGCCTTTTCCCCCCACATTTTTCACTTTACAACACTCACAAAACACTCTCAAATCTCCCTCAAATATGTTGTTAATCAGAAGTATAATCACAATCATATCAAGACACTTATGTGAGCATAACTCACGCATTTCTTATTCTTTTTCATTGATTCTTTTTCTCAATCACTTGGAACAACCTAAGGGATGATTCCACAGGTTTTCCATGGAAAACCAAGGTCTGGAACATCACCAAAAAGGCTCCAAAGTGGACTGAAACTTTCTGTTTTGATTCAAACTTTGTTAGTCTTACTTAAACTTGAGTTATCTCATACACATTCCTATGCCCTTATGCTCATAATCAATTGAATGGTTACTTGGGCTTAAAAACAAGGTTGTGACACTTAAAATCAGAGCTTGTGTATTTTGCCAAGTATTGAAGGTGTATTCCGGTATGTATTTATACGTATAGGAATACGTATTTTCTTGTATTTATTAAGTATTTTATACTTAATTTTGTAATTAATTTTCCGGAATATTATTTTTATACAACTAAAAATCATCAAATTTATATTCTTAAAATATTCATATTTTAAGAGAATTTTTATAGAAAAATATCTGTAACTTTACTTGGCAAAAATAAATATACCTTCATATATATCTCAAAAATAATATATATTTTTAAGATTAACTTTAGAAAATATATATTTCTAATTTTCACCCAAAATAATATATTCTTAACTTGCTTAAGAAAATATATATTTTTCTCCACTAAAAAATAAGATATCTTCAAATTGTTTGAGAAAATATATATTTTTCTCCACTCAAAAATAATATATTATCTATTTGACAAAATATGATATATTTTGTAATAGTTATAAAAATCCATATTTTACCGTTTCTTTGGTTTCAAAAATACCGTTCGTGACATTTGTTAAGTTAAGAATTTATTTCCGGAATATATATACTTATAGTCTATACGTTCGTTTGTCCGATTGTCCAATATTCGGGTATAAATTATATATTATTTTCTTGGAATTTTGGTAATATTTTATATTTCAAATTTTGGTATTTTGGTGTGTTATATTATTTTCAAGTTCCTAAAATAATATAACTAATACACATAGTATACAAGTAGCACACAATTTGTGACATCTAAGTATATATTTTCCTAATTATATACTTAGTCATTTTATTATCAAAAATCAACCTCCAATATT
>JARYGA010015337.1:0-21798 GCA_030545235.1 Helianthus tuberosus | reverse complement strand
AGGTTAACTGAAGGGGAGGCGGCTATGATGGTATCACCGTTTTCGGAAAGTGAAGTAAAGGAGGCGGTTTTTGGATGTGGGAATGACAAGGAGCCGGGCCCGGACGGCTTCAATTTTAAGTTTATTAAAAAATTTTGGAACATCCTTTCAACCGACTTAATGAACATTATGAGTGAGTTTTATGATACTGGTTCCATAAGCCGGGGAGTTGGCTCGTCATTTATAACCCTTATTCCTAAAACCTCGGCTCCTTCGGGCTTAGGAGATTATCGTCCAATAACGCTCATTGGTGTGACTAGTAAGGTAATTTCGAAGCTTTTAGCGAATAGAATGCGAAATATAATGGGGAATATCACTTCAGAAACGCAATAAGCTTTCTTGAGTGGTAGGTTTATATTGGACGGGCCGGTGACGAATAATGAAATAATAGCTTGGGCAAAGCAAATGGGGAAGGAATAATATGCAATAACAATCAACCCCAACCTATTCAAAATGTAGGAAATATTTATATAAAATCATGTATAATTTAGACCACATCATCTTTCTTCTCGGTCTGATTGGTTATGGGAACCCGTTAACTGTGATACCAACATTGGTATTACAGCTAAAGGTTCGGTGAAAATCGAGAAGGATGCCGGTGGTTCTGGAGATCGTCTGAGGGATAAAGGAAAATCGGTTGGTGCAGATTTCAGCGATGAAAGGGTGAATGCTGGAAAGTGCGGCCGAGGTTGCAACAAGGGGAAGTCTGTTGTGCAGGGGAAGCCATCTACGCGTTTGTGGAAATCACCCATCAAGAACTTTCCCAAGAAGATGGTTCCGAAAGGTTTCACGAAGAAGTTTGACTGTAAGGGAAGTGCACCGGTCGGGAGATCGATAAAGGCGGGGATTCACTATTTCATGTGCAAACAATTTGGGCACATCGCTTCTATTTGTCCGAGTAAGTAAATCAACCTTACCCCATTACCCGTAGAAAATGATTGCTTAGTTGATAGTACTTACGGAGGAAGTTGGGATTCGATTTGGGTAGTGGATCCAAGTTTTAAGACACACATGACCGGGAATAGGAGTGTGTTCAGGAGTTTTAAGAGGCATTTTGGTGTGACAACGGATGATAGAAAAAAAAAGAATTCTCATTCGTTCATGGGGTTGATGAAATTAAGATACCGGTGGATGGAAAGAGTAAAACCATTCATGTGTTAGTTATGTTCCGAGACTCAAGAAAAATGTTTTAAGCCTAGAGCAATTGTTGTTTCAAGGAATTGAAACGGTTACTACCGGTGCTACTTGTGTTTTAAAGAAAATGTTCGGTAGTGAAGCGTAAGGGTTTGATGTTTTTGAGAATAAGTCGGAAAAAGAATTGGAATAAGAGTATCTAGACAAGTTCTATGAAGGTCTAGATGTTGACAACGGGCACCGCAAGGATAAAGAAAATTTCAAAGAATATGTTGAAGGGTATTGCAAGAAAGAGTTCGAAAATATATATATATATATATATATATATATATATATATATATATATATATATATAGAGAGAGAGAGAGAGAGATAGAGAGAGAAATAGGAGGTTGAACGGTGAAGGCACATCGGATATCGAAAATAAGTCGTTTACTCGAAAAAGGCAAAGGTCGGGTTCATGATTTATTACGAGGGCTTGAAGGATAATCCGTTTCAATCTCGGCAAGAGTTACATCAAAGGGCAGTGGTCCTTTCCCAATATGAGGAGGTTGTCATTGAGCATGACATGATCATTGAAAGTTGTATAGAGGCGTTGGATTTAATGTTGTTACATGAAGAGTTGGTCGGGCATGACAAGTTTTATGGTGCTACTTTCGAGGAAATCTTTTATGGTTTATACCATTTATCTTCAGGATCTTCAAGGAGAACACTATTATAGATGCATATGTCTGTAGCTTTCGTCTGTATTTAGTCTATATTTACCTGGTTGTTATCTATGTATAGTTTTGTATATGTTTTATATATAATCCGAGACGAAACTCAAGTTAGGAATGTTTTGTAAGTCCAACCGGACGGATGGAGTCCATCCGATCGGATGGACATAGTCATCCGGACGGACAGTGCTTTCTCGCAGATGAGTGCGCCTATAAATAGAGGGTCTTGGTTCTCATTTGAGACATCTATGGTTGACACCTCTGGCGGAGCTCTTGCAAATTTTCTCTGGAACTTTGTACGAATCATCAACTTCAATGAGAATGCATGCATTGAACGGTGTCTATGTTGTCTATCTCTCTCCTACATCACTATCGGATTCCGCACGATCGTTTTGTTGTTGATCTGGCCTGAGCGTGTTCAATCAAACTGAACTCCCGGTCCTCACAAGTGGTATCAGAGCTTGGAGGTCGGATTCGGATGAGATCTACAACTATTCTACAGAGATTCTGCCAATTTTCAGAGATTTAAAGCTGTTTCTACACGAGATTCTACCATTTCTCTCATCTATCCCTCTGATTTTTACTCATTTATGACTTTTCTCATCTTAAACATCTTAAAATTAAAAATTAACAGAGATTTCACAGACAAAATTGCCTAAAATTCACAAATATTGTGCGCATTATAATAAATAACAATCCTACAAAGTTTCAAAAATGAATTCAAACGAAATCATATTAAAATCTCTGAAAAAACATGAATTTTCGAACACACGTTGCTGACGTCATCGTCCATCCGATCGGATAGCCATCCGAACGGATCATTTTGTTATTGTTTGAAGTTTGAAACACTTGGTTCTTCGTTGTCCATCCGAGCGGATAGCCATCCGACAACTTGACCATTCGACAAATCTCATCCGGATGAAATCCCATCCGGACAACATCCATTCGAACACTTTCATCCTGTTGATTGTGTTTGTTGATCATCCGAACGATTGGTCATTCGGACAATAGTGTTTGTGTTCATTCTACTTTCAATCAGGTTTAACTATGTTTGATTTTCTCAGGAAATTGCAATCATGAGTGGCGAGTTTCTGAACCCATTTTCTGATGTATACGCATTCAACAGCACAGGAGCCACATCTACTGATGCTAATCCAAAGACAGCGACAAAAGCGAATTCGGACTCACTTAGTGTGGACAATGCTTACGGGACATACAATAAACCACCTAAGATAATGGCAATTGAAGATTACAATCGCTGGGCCAAACGATTCGATAACTGGTTAAGAGCTTTTGCTTTTGAGAGTTGGAAACTTATTAAAGTCGGATACACGTCTACAAGAACTGATTTTGAAAATTTAGAAAATGATGAGCAAGAAGCATTCGTTGATGAGCAAAAGGCCATAGCATTATTACATCAATCAGTACGGGATGACATTATTTCCCTAATTGATTACAATAATGCGAAAGAATTACGGATTGCTTTGGAGAAAAAGTGCACGGGAGGTGAAGAGATTATCAAGAGCAAGAAATCGTTATTGAAAAAGGAGTTTGATCTGTTTGTTTGTATGAAGAATGAAACCGTTAGACAGATGATTGAAAGGTTTTACCACCTGAAAGCTGAATTGGAAAGATTTGGTATTACAAAGGATCAAGAGGAGATAGTTGATAAATTGTTCAAAGCGTTACCAAACGAGCACGACTAGCAGTATTTCGCAATAGTCCTAAAGAATACCAAGCCGATGAAGGAAATTACACTCAATTGGTTGATAGAAAAGCTGGAAGGTCATGAATTGGAGATCAAGAAGCAGAGTAAGGTTAATAATGCCAATTATCAGCAGAATGTGGACCTATACTACCGGGGAAGCATGATTTACAAAGCTTCATCGCCAAAGACAACCTTTAGTACTGAAAGTTTGAACACTGCTGCAAAAGACAACTCAGGAAGTGGATCGTCAGGTTCGAGTGGTTATGGTTATCATGGTTCCGGATCAAGCACACCAGCACAGTCTTCTTTAAACACACAACAAAATCAAAATGCTCCGAATACAAATGTTTTCCAATGCAACATCGCAGTGAATCTTAATAATGCACAAAACTTCAACGAGGAGACTACAAAACAACAGATGGTTTTTCTGGCATCAATCCTAGAGTAATATGAGAGCCTTGTAGCAGGAAAGATCGGAAACACAAATCTTACAAAAGAAGACTATGATCAGATCGATCCTGAGGAAATGGAACTCATTGACATCAGATGGTGTATGGCAAGTGTAATTCGTCGGGCGGAACGATTCATGGAAATCACTGGAAGACAATCTATTGGTGGGTGATGTGTGCAAAATGCAACATATAAATTACATCAAATGAGGCATAAAACTAACCCTTTTTAGTACTAATGTTGGAAAAAGTGTGCTTTTGTCTTCCTTTTGTATTTTCAGGGTTAAATGAGCTTAAATGAACAAAAGAAGCAAAAATACAGCCAAGTCTAACAATAATACAAGAAAAGGAATAAACGTGGCGTGTCCGACCCCTCGACAACATCTTCCCAAGCAAAAACATAACAACAGCAGGTTGAACACGCCCCATGCCCATCGGACACGGGGGCGTGCCCAAGTGTCTGCAGAAAAGACAAAGTTGTAGAAGCTTCTATTTCCCAACACCGGGGGGGTGCCCAGCGGACACAGGGCCATGGTCAACGCTAAGATTCGCAGAATCCAAGCAAATCTTGATAGTACAGATACGCTTCTTCACACGGGGCCATGCCCAGCGGACACGGGGGTGTGGTCAACTAATACAGACAAACTACAATTAATGAAGAAAGAGAAAGTGAATGGACACGGGGCCGTGTCCGGGCTTCTGTGCAGGCTATAAATAGGGGTGCTTGGTTCATTTCAAAGGCAACCCTTGACAAACCACCTCTCTCCCACTTCACCCACACTCCACCACCATCACAACACCCACATCCACCACCATCATCCATCATCCATCATAGAGTGTGTGTAGTAGTCTCGGGATCCAAGATTGATCGTAATAGTTCTTGATAATCAAAGGCCATGTTTGCCTAAGTCTCTTACATCACTTAGTGAAGACAAGCATTTAGTGTAATACTTTTGTTTTATAATCTTTTCGCACTTTTTATTTGGTTTTGTATTAATGACTTTAATAACTAGTTTCTTATGTTGAAGGTGAAACTTCCTTATCATTTATCCGTGATGTCTTGGCGTTAATTTACTATCTATATAAAATAAAAGATTTACACAATTCATATCTCCAAGGTCTATATGGAGATATGTTGGCTACCTGGTTGGGGGTTAAGGGAATGGTTTGGTAAGGTTCTTGCCTTGTTCAGTGTATAGATCCTGCAAGGACCTGGGTCAAGCTTACTAGGACCTCCTTCAATACCCACTGGTATTGGATGGCAGGGGTGCGAATGGCTTGATCCCCTCATATGTAAACTACTATTAATACATTAACCCGGCTACTTGGGATTGTATCCCTGCTGACTCAAACCACTTAGTCGAGGGTAACGTCACCTTCAAAAGAGGGGCCTACCACATTACGCATTAATAACTTAATTAATTATCTTCCAATAATCCAACCCTTTAGGATTGTATCCTTGCTGACTCAAACTACTGGGTTGAGGGTAACGTCACCTTCAAAAGAAGGGCCTACTACTATAACTAAGATAATCTCTTAAAAAGTGCAAAAGTGCGGAAAACATCAATGGTTACACTAAAGGCGAGTCAGATCCAAGTGATTCATCTTGTCTATCTGTTTTATTTTTATTTTTATTTTCAGCATTTTTAGTTAGTTTTCATTTTCTTGTTTAAAACCTTTTTTCTAAATTTTTGATTTGATTAGACGTTGAGGATAAACCAGTACTAAAAGCTCTTATGTCCTTGGACAACCTCGGTATCTTACCAACGCTATACTACGCTCACGATGGGTGCACTTACCTCGTGTTTTATAAATTTAAAACTTGACTAGAGTGTTAAAAAGGGCTTAAAATATATTTAAATAAATATAACACCTGACGCACATCAAGTTTTTGGCGCCGTTGCCGGGGACACAAGGATTTTTAAGAAAGTTTGGAATCAACGGCCTAATCGTTTTTCTTATTTTTCTGTTTTTTTAGGATTTTTCTTAGATTTTCAGCTTCTGCAGAGCTCAGCACGGGTCGTGCCTGGTCGGACACGGGCCGTGTCCAGCATTGTTACTGGCAGTTTTTATTTTCCGAGTTACAGAGAGCTGAGCACGGGGCAGTGTCGGTATAGCACGGGGCCGTGTCGAGCTCCTAGTAACAGGGATCCGGAAAACAATTACTGTATCTCCGACCACAGGCCGTGTTCATCTGAGCACGGGGCCGTGGTGAAGCTTCTGACCAACGTTCTTTTTGTTTTTGTTGCAGAACTTGGAACCCAGGCACCACATCCGAACTTTCTATGCAGTGTATGAGCTCCAGTTCCAGTAGAGACATAAAAGAACCTCTAGACGAACCCGAACGCTTTCTAAGAAAAAGACTTAAAGCTAAAAACCAAGAGAAAGTTTCGGGGGACCTACTTCCAATGGCGGATCAACGTACCCTCATGGATTACCTACGGCCAAGCGTAGGTAATCTTGGCGCCGCTATCAATGCACCAAACGTCAAAGCCAACAACTTCGAACTTCGGCCGCATTTGATACAAATGCTCCAAAACTCCGCAACCTTCCATGGGCTTGCGGACGAAGATCCCCATTTGCATATTACTAACTTCTTGGAAATATGTGATACTTTTCGGATCAATGGAGCATCAAACGACGCCATCCACCTCCGAATGTTTCCATTTTCGCTAAAGGACCGAGCTAAGGCTTGGCTTAATACCCTCCCAGTTGGTTCGGTAAACACCTGGGATGAACTAGCCCAAAAATTTCTATATAAGTATTTCCCTCCTGCTAAAACGGCTAAATTAATGACTGAAATTAATACATATTCACAAGAGGACGGGGAATCCTTATATGAAACTTGGGAAAGGTTCAAGGAGCTACTAAGAAAGTGTCCTCATCATGGTCTTGCGGTATGGCAACAAGTATCCACTTTCTACAATGGATTGCTGCCTCACACAAGACAAACACTTGACTCTAGCTCCGGGGGACTTTTAGGTAATCGTCACCCAAATGAAATTTATAATCAAATTGAGGAAATTGCTCAAACCAATTTTCAGTGGCACACTCCCCGAGGCACAAAATCTATTGCCCCGGGCACCCATAAGGTTGATGAAAGAACCTCTTTGCAAGCCTAAATTGAGGCCCTTTCTTCAAAAATCAAAAAGTTAGAAATGGCAAAAACGGCCTCGGTTATGGCTTGTGAGGGGTGTGGTAGACCACATGAACATTGGAGTTGTATGAAAGAAATGCATAATCAAACAGAAACGGTTAACTACATTGATAATAGACCTAGTCCATTAGGTCCTACAACGGGTACCTACAACCAAGGATGGCGTAACCACCCTTAACCTTGGTTGGAGAGAACCCGACGATAGTAGTAACCAACAAAATCTAAACCAACGAACAAACTTTCAACAACCAAGAAACGAGTCACAAAATTTCTCTCAACAACAACAAGGGGGACGAGAAAGGCTTGAGGATACCGTCTCTCGCCTCATCTCCGACACCGAAAAGAAAAACTCGAATCGATTTCAACAATTGGAATCGAACTTTAGAAATCAACAAGCTAGTATTCAAAATATTGAAAAACAAATAAATCAACTAGCTCAAAATTTCTCCGAGAGACCTCAAGGCGCGTTACCAAGCAATACCGAAACCAACCCAAAGGCGCAAGTGCATCTCATCACGTTGAGAAACCGTACCGTAGGTCCCGAGGAGGCTCTGCTACCTCCAACTGAAAAGAGCCGATCTAGCCAAACCACAACTTCGCCGATGCCCCAACAAGAGACGGCTCCTCCACCAAATCAAGAGCCCACCAAGAATCCTCCGGTACCGTACCCTGGTTGGTTACTTCGCCAAAAGACCTATGAGCAATTCACAAAATTCGTAAATTTATTAAAACAATTGCATGTTAATATTCCATTTGTCGAAGTCCTAACTCAAATGCCTAAATATTCAAAATTTATGAGGGACTTCCTCACTCACAAAAGGAAAATCGAATCATTGCAATTAGTTAATTTAAGCGAAGAATGCTCCGCCTTGCTACTCAACAAACTCCCGCAAAAGAAGATCGATCCCGGAAGCTTTACCATCCCTTGTTCAATTGGAGAATCACCCATGCGTAATGCACTAGCTGATCCTGGGGCTAGCATTAACCTCATGCCCGAATCAATGTTCGACCGAATCAGCCTAGGAAAAACAAGCCCTGCAAAGATGAGCATACAACTTGTCGATAGGTCCATTAAATATCCACAAGGTGTCGCCGAAAATCTATTGGTTAAAGTCGGGGAATTTGTCTTCCCGACTGAGTTTGTCATATTAGATATGGAGGAGGATACCGAAGTACCACTCATATTAGGAAGACCATTCCTAGCCACGGCTCATGCAATGGTAGATATGAATGGTGGAACGCTAACATTGAGGGTTGGGGACAAGGAGATAACGTTTGGGGTTGGGAAAAGAGTAGAAGATGACAACCCAGTCAATTACATGAAAGTCATAGACTCAAGCTTAGATGATGCTCTCCAACGGTGCAACATGGGATGCAAACCATCCCACTTGGGTAACATATGACTGGCTTTGGGTCTAGCCAAGGACCCTTATAAACGTGGCGCACCATGGAGGCATTCCGCGGAACTATCCGTAGTTTAGTTTAGATTAACCTTTATGTTTTCTAGTTTAGTTTTTAATTTTCAGGAATAAAACACACTTGGATGGTGAAGGACACTAAGGGAGACTTGAACCAACGCCCCATGCACAAAAACAGAGCCTCCCGAACATTTTTCTTCATTACAGCAAGTTCAGCACGGCCGTGCCCCGCCAACACGGCCCCATGCTCAAGGGTCTGCAGAAAAACGCCCAGTTCAGGTAACTGGACACGGGGCGTGTTCATTGAACACGCCCCCGTGCCCAGCCTTCTGTTACATTTTGTTACTTTCTGTTACTGGCAGTCTGAACACGGGGCCGTGCCCGGTCACCATGGCCTGTGTCCAGGTGCCAAGTAACATAAAATTTTTGTTTAACATACATTTTTACACATTCAATCAACCTAAAAACTTATTTTTGGGACACACTGAGGACAATGTGTAATTTAAGTGTGGGGGGATGCTAAAACCTTGAATTTTGCAAGTCCTAATCACAAGCCTTACACAAAACTCTATTGGAACCACTAAACACCCCAATTTTTTTCAAATTTTTTTTGTTTTTTTACTTGTCTTGGTTTAAATTGGGAATAACAAGTTCTAAAAAGGTTATATTTTTATAAATTTACAACCGATAGCGTCGTGATAAAAATAACCAACATAAGAAAATTATGAAACGGCATGACAAATCTAGTTAAAATTTGATTATATATACTTGATCATATTAAAAACCCATTCCCACAAAAAGTGAGTTTTGAGCCTTTATTGAGCATACAAATACACATCTTTAAACTAAATGCTCATTTTTCGTTTCTTGTGTGAATAGCCGCTTGGTTTCTTACGACTCTAGAACTTGCCATGACGTTACATTCCCAGGACTAACCCTTTTTATTTCAACACCATTATTTTTCTTTTTTTTTACCACCTACCCAAAATCCCCCTAGTTAACCCCTTTGAGCCTAAACCTTTTCATTTCTAAACCCAAAACAAACACCCTTTACCCAACAAAACCTTCTTTATTTTAAACCCTTTTATTTTAGTAAAAAGCTCGGTTTTCTTGTGACATCCTTCACAAAAAAAATGATGAAGTTTAGCAATAAACAAACAAGTTCATCAAAAGAAACTTTGTTTGAAAGATGCTTCATTAAAATAAAAAGTCACAAAAACAAAATGTTTTACGAAAACCAACGCTTTTTACGCCCATCGCCCTTTTCTAACCACTAACCCAAAACCAACTACCTTTAACCCAAGCCTAACCCTTCCCCAAAGTCCTCTTGATATTTACAAAGGTTTATAGTTAAAAAAGAGGAGGATTGATAGCTTGGCAAGCATATGGTAGAAGTAAGTTCCATGTCGGTCTCAGGTGATTCACAAAAATACATCTTCGGCCGAGTGTTGAGTGATCCCCCGTGAGGTATGTGAACTTGTATATAAATGAAATTTTAAAGAGGCATGTTATGCCCAAATAAGTAATTTCTCTTATGAAATGTTCTAAATAAATCATAACGAATAGGATTGTAAATAACATAAAAATAAAACCTAATAAAGATCTTGGAATCCCGACACTCTAGACAAGCCCAAAACTTCTCTTCTACCCATTCCATTTGGGTGTGTAAGCCACATTATAAGGAGTTTTGCTTGAGGACAAGCAAAGATTCAAGTGTGGGGGTATTTGATGTGTGTAAAATGCAACATATAAATTACATCAAATGAGGCATAAAACTAACCCTTTTTAGTACTAATATTGGAAAAAGTGTGCTTTTGTCTTCCTTTTGTATTCTCAGGGTTAAATGAGCTTAAATGAACAAAAGAAGCAAAAATACAGCCAAATCTAACAATAATACAAGAAAAGGAATAAACGTGGCATGCCCGACCCCTCGACAGCATCTTCCCAAGCAAAAACAGAACAACAGAAGGTTGAACACGCCCCGTGCCCATCGGACACGGGGGCGTGCCCAAGTTTCTGTAGAAAAGACAAAGTTGTAGAAGCTTCTATTTCGCAACACGGGGGCGTGCCCAGTGGACACGGGGCCGTGGTCAACGCTAAGATTTGCAGAATCCAAGCAAATCTTGATAGAACAGATACGCTTTTGCACACGGGGCCGTGCCCAACGGACACGGGGGCGTGGTCAACTAATACAGACAAACTGCAATTAATGAAGAAAGAGAAAGTGCATGGACACGGGGCCGTGCCCACTGGACACGGGGCCGTGTCCGGGCTTCTGTGCAGGCTATAAATAGGGGTTCTTGGTTCATTTCAAAGGCATCCCTTGACAAACCACCTCTCTCCCACTTCACCCACACTCCTCCATCATCACAACACTCATACCCACATCCACCACCATCATCCATCATAGAGTGTGTGTAGTAGTCACGGGATCCAAGATTGATCGTAAGAGTTCTTGACAATCAAAGGCCATGTTTGCCTAAGTCTCTTACATCACTTGGTGAAGACAAGCATTTAGTGTAATACTTTTGTTTTCTAATATTTTCGCACTTTTTATTTGGTTTTGTATTAATGACTTTAATAACTAGTTTCTTATGTTGAAGGTGAAACTTCCTTATCATTTGTCCGTGGTGTCTTGGCGTTATTTTACTGTCTATATAACATAAAAGATTTACACCATTCATATCTCCACGGTCTATATGGAGATATGTTGGCTACCTGGTTGGGGGTTAAGGGAATGGTTTGGTAAGGTTCTTGCCTTGTTCAGTGTATAGATCCTGCAAGGACCTCCTTCAATACCCACTGGTATTGGATGGCAGGGGTGCGAATGGCTTGATCCCCTCAAATGTAAACTACTATTAATACATTAACCTGGCTACTTGGGATTGTATCCCTGCTGACTCAAACCACTTAGCCGAGGGTAACGTCACCTTCAAAAGAGGAGCCTACCACATTACGCATTAATAACTTAATTAATTATCTTCCAATAATCCAACCCTTTAGGATTGTGTCATTGTTGGCTCAAACTACTGGGTTGGGGGTAACGTCACCTTCAAAAGAGGGGCCTACTACTATAACTAAGATAATCTCTTAAAATGTGCGGAAAACATCAAAGGTTACACTAAAGGCGAGTCGGATCCAAGTGATTGATCTTGTCTATCTGTTTTATTTTTATTTTTATTTTCAGCATTTTTAGTTAGTTTTCATTTTCTTGTTTAAAACCTTTTTTTCTAAATTTTTTATTTGATTAGACGTTGAGGATAAACCGGTACTAAAAGCTCTTGTGTCCTTAGACGACCTCGGTATCTTACTAACGATATACTACGCTCACGATGGGTGCACTTGCCCATATGTGTGTTTAGTGTTAGTAATATATCGTGTTTTATAAATTTAAAACTTGACTAAAGTGTTAAAAAGGGCTTAAAATATACTTAAATAAATATAACACCTGACGCACATCAGTGGGTCGTCAACAAAACTGGGCTTCGAGAAGTCGAAAGTGACCTGTTTCAAATGTAAACAAAAGGTTCATTTCAAGAGAGAGTGCGGAAACTCTGCTGCTGATGAAACCACTAACCCATTTCACGATGATTATTACTGTAAAGAGGTTTACCAAAGAAACAGAGAAGAGCCACCGAAGATGAAACAAATTGAAGATAACCCAGGGAAGGAGAAATCGAGGGCAATTGCGGTTATTCAGGACGACGAGGGTTTTAACTGGAACGATTTTGTCACACCCCGAAATATCAGAGCATTGGCGTGACTGGACCGGTATCTTCATTGCACAGCGGAAGCAAATAAACTAAGTCTTTTAGAAAATGAACGCCACTAAGTACTGGACTCCACATGGTTCTCCTATTCCAACCGGGCCATAATTTCTGAAATGCAACCTGAGAAAGAAACATGCGAAAAATCAACATAAAGTTGAGCAAGTTCATAGTTGTTTGTAAAAGATTTGAAATAAATCTTTTTGACTAACCGATTTTTGAAGTATTGTTGAGAAAACGAAATTACAATCATTTTCTTGTCATGTTATACGGAAACTTTGTATGAAAACATGGTATGTATCTTGTATAAATCAAGTCTTTCTGTATGTATCTTGTTGTTAATGGATTGCAAGGCCATTAACATGTGACACGACATAGGAAGCAACCAAACCATAGGCATTTTTCTAGTTGTCGATTCACGACTGAGACACAAAAGCACTACTCGGTACTAGTTTTCACCAAGAGTGTGGCTGCCCGGACACCCGTTAGATCTAACCTTGTGTTATGCGGTCTAAGTATGTACACGAATAATGGTGCTTATTGTACCCTATTCGTGACACGATTTCTCGTATCATTCCTCAATACGCATCATACTTGGTACTAGTTATCACCAAGAGTGCTTCTTGTTTTTGTATCCATCATACCATAACACATGTATTGTAAGCTCTTGTATTTGTATTTTCCCGTAGTTTAGAAAACTAGAATTTGTGTGTATGCATATTTCGAAAAATACGCTTGTTTGAAAAACCGGTATAAAACATAAGCTTTTCGTAAACCATTTGTGTCTGTTAAAACTTGCTTGTAAAATTGTTTATGAATATGTAATTCTTGTATGCTTTGCAAAAAGTGCATGTCTTTCCACCCCGAAACCACATGCGTAACAAACGAAACCACATGCGTAACAAACGAAACCACATAAAACTCTTATTCAAAACGAAACCACATGCGTAACAAACGATGCATGCGTAACATATGAATTTTCAAGAAATGAGTCAAATGAGTATTCGTTATAATGAAAGAAATGATCGTGATACAATGACCATTAAGAGTAGTAGAGATGCAAAAATCTACTCAGTAAATGTGAAAGTCGAAATTTCAATAAAAGAAATTTAAGGACTTTACCTGGGGTTGCATGTGATAACCGGTTGTTAGCTGACATTATCATGGAATGTCGAATATAGCGCACTCGTCGTTCAGTCGCGCCATCCTTTCTTATCAAAGACCTTGCCTAGATATTCGTATATGACATACTTCAACCTCTGTTGACGTATAGGTTGAGTTTCGTGTAATTTGCGTGCCCGTACTTCGTTTTGCGTAGGTTACCTGCTCGGTTACTTAAAATAGCATGGACGACATAATAATGGTGTTTGTCCGAGTTAATAAACGTGGTTCCTACGTGATGACCTTTAATGAACTTCAACATGGGTTTCCGAAGGTCTTTAAATGCGTGTTTCCTAAACTCTCAGAGTTTTATGTACTGTATGTAATTGTTTTGTGTACCGTGTGTAAAACACCACTTTAGCGTATGTTAGAAAACAAAATTTTGACTGTTTGTTTTTCGGCAACGGTTGGAGACCATATTTGAGTACTAGGCGTTCTGTATGTATTCAACGTTGTAATAATCTAAGTCCCCAGAGAAATATGAGGTTAGAGCCTAGGTATCTCTACAGAGAACCTTATTCGCTGTAACCTATAGCTCTGATACCAATCTGTCACACCCCAAAATATCAGAGCATTGGCATGACTGGACCGGTATCTTCATTGCACAGCGGAAGCAAATAAGCTAAGTCTTTTAGAAAATGAACGCCACTAAGTACTCGACTCCACATGGTTCTCCTATTCCAACCGTGCCATAATTTCTGAAATGCAACCTGAGAAAGAAACATGCGAAAATCAACATAAAGTTGAGCGAGTTCATAGTTGGTTTGTAAAAGATTTGAAATAAATCTTTTTGAATAACCGATTTTTGAAGTATTGTTTAGAAAACGAAATTAAAATCATTTTCTTGTCATGTTATACGGAAACTTTGTATGAAAACATGGTATGTATCTTGTATAAATCAAGTCTTTCTGTATGTATCTTGTTGTTAATGGGTTGCAAGGCCATTAACATGTGACACGACATAGGAAGCAACCAAACCAGAGGCATTTTTCTAGTTGTCGATTCACGACTGAGACACAAAAGCACTACTCGGTACTAGTTTTCACCAAGAGTGTGGATGCCCGGACATCCGTTAGATCTAACCTTTTGTTCTGCGGTCTAAGTATGTACACGATTAATGGTGCTTATGGTACCCTATTCGTGACACGATTTCTCGTATCATTCCTCAAAACGCATCATACTTGGTACTAGTTATCACCAAGAGTGCTTCTTGTTTTTGTATCCATCATACCATAACACATGTATTGTAAGCTCTTGTATTTGTATTTTCCCGTAGTTTAGAAAACTAGAATTTGTGTGTATGCATATTTCGAAAAATACGCTTGTTTGAAAAACCGGTATAAAACATAAGCTTTTCGTAAACCATTTGTGTCTGTTAAAACTTGCTTGTAAAATTGTTTATGAATATGTAATTCTTGTATGCTTTGCAAAAAGTGCATGTCTTTCCACCCCGAAAACATTTAGAGAAATGTAAAACCATAAAAGGTGGGGTTATGAACTCACCTGAATATTCCTTGTGCAAAGCTAGCTAATTACGACTTCGTGATGTCGTTTCCAAGACTTGACTCGCTAGCGTGCATTCTACAATATTCCTAACACGGAATATCTTATAAGTTTCTAATTAATGCGGTAACTAATCTACGTGTTACCGAGCTCTACCGAATCGTTGACCGAACGATTTGACGGTAAATTGTTAACTTAAAAGAAGCGAAGAAGTTATACTTGTTAGCTTGTTTTGAGAAGTCGTATGTTGATATATAGTACGCCGTTTAGGCGTTTGAAATAAATATAAAAGTTATATTTATTTTATAAAACAATCGTCGAGTTGTTTGAAGTTTGAAATAAATATAAAACTATATTTATTTTTATGAAAGCATTCGTATTGTTTAATATTTGAAATAAATATACAAACTATATTTATTTTGTAAAAACGAATTCATGTTGTTTGACATTTGAAGTATATGTGTAAACTATATTCGTTTTTATAAAAAGAAGTCGTGTGGTCTAACACTTGAAATAACTACGCACACTACATGTATTTGTATAGTCGAAATCGGTTTATCGGCGTTTAAAACAATATAAATAATTATATTGATTTTGTAGAAAATTGTCGAATTTTTTAAGCTTAAAATAAATATTGTAACTATATTTATTTGTCGTTGAAATCATTTTCGTATCGTTGTTTTCGAAAGTAGTAAAGTGTCGTCGTAAGGAGTTCTATATTTGTATTTGCTATTATTTGAACCCGATAGTTTTATTTTATAATAAAACACGTTATTTTTTACGAATTTTCTCGAAAATCGGGCAGAGTTTCCTCTGTTTTTGGACGCCCCGACAACACTAGTTGTCGTTATATTACCAAGATTCAACAATATAATCAATATCAATATGTATAATTTTCATAAAAACAACGAAATGTAAATTTAAGCACTAATTTGAAGCGGTTCGAGCTCGTTCACGAAAAAAATAAAAATCTTAAAATTACGTAAATATTAAACGTGTCGTTAGACTTTACCCATCTTCGCGTCGAACGTTGACTGAATCGACCGAGTCAACCAGGTTGACTCGCTGAGTTGACCAGGCTTGAGTGAGTTGACTCGGTTTAACCGAGTCAACCAAAATCCGAAAACCCGAAGTCGCTTGACCCGATACCTGAACATGTCGTTGTCCTTATTTGGCTGAACTCGAACCGAGTTGACTGAATGTTGATCGAGTCGACTCGGTTTGACCGAGTTGAGTCGGGTTTGACCCGAGTATTTGACCCGTTAACCCGAAACCAAATCTGTCGTTTCCTTGTCGAACCAAAGTCCGAACCAAGCACCAATACTTCATCTTCATCATCTTCAACAGCAAATCACCGTCATCTTCCACAACGATTCATCATCATCATCATCAATACAGGAAATCATCAACATCCATGATGGAGAATAGAAAACAGGGGGGGTGTTTACCGGGAAATATGTTGGACCAAGACACAAACCGCCGTCGGCGGCTGTGCTCCGCCGTCGGCCACCACTACCAACATCGTCACCATCTTCAGCTGCTCGTAGCTGCCGTTCGCCGTCAATCACAACCGCTACCGTCGCCATACACCCGCCTCTCTCTCTCTCTCTCTCTCTCTCTCTCTCTCTCTCCGCACATCTCTCTCTTTCGTCTTTCTCTTACATCTGCTTCTCGACCTAGTCGTCGCTGACCGCCACTCGGTGGTCGTCTCTTAAACTGACAGAAGGGGGGGTGTGGATGTGCAGCGAGGCACCCGAGAGTGAGAGAGGGGTGTCTTGCCTGAGTAACAGCCATAACCGGTCGGGTTCTTTGCCGGAATCCGGCGACCAGATATAGAGGGAGGAAGGGTAGGGAGCAATGGATGAAGGGTCTCTTGGATAAAATTGATTTCTTGTGTGTGTAATGAAAGAAATAAGGAGAGGTGTTTGGATAAGATTAAAGCAGAGAAATTCGGTTAGGCACATGTTGTGTGTGTTGTTTATATGTAATCGAGAGTGAGGGAGAGTAAAAAGGTGAGGTGCCCTCTTATAGAGGTGTTGGGATCTTGTGGTTTCATCTTTAGAGACAAAATCTTTTGTAAAGATTTTGGCAAGATTTTGTAAGATTTACTAAGATTAGTTAAGATCTTATATTATGTGCAGGTTTAGGCTTGTGGGTTTTGGGCTTGGGCCCAGGGCCCACAAGCCCATCTCATGTGTAAGTGGCCCGTAATTCCTACGAGACCCGATATCGCGACCCAAACTTCATAAGCATAAAATATTCGTGTAACATCCATATTTGTCGGCGTCGTCAGTTTTTCGTAGGGTTTTATTACCGTTTAATTTCCAATAGTATCTCCGCAGATCGTCACACGCACACTGTAGAACCGCATAAGTGTTCCTAAGCTGACTGAGGCCCTAATTAAATTAATTTGCGTCGTAAACACTATTTAATGTCGCGTACATCGCCTGTTAATCACGTAATTAAGGGTGTAAACTACCGGTTGTCACATTCTCCCCCTGTTAATAAAATTTCGTCCCCGAAATTTAGACTACGTTAACTGCTTAGAGTTACGTTATGCGTAAGTAAATACGAATAGTACCAAAGTGAACGATCATGAAATCGAATCAAGACTTATTCGAATGATGTGAATTCAAGGACGTATCACAAGATGCAAATGAATTCTAGAAATGATCGCATCCAATAAATGAACTTAGATTCAACAAGCTCAAATGTAATAGTTTGCATGAAACGCTCGATCGTGATCAGCGCAAGCTGCAGGTTATACCGACGCCACAAGGTGTCGTAGTGAATGAAACAATTCAAATATAGCGGTGATCGAACAAGTATCACCTGTGTGTTGCATAAAACGCTCAATCATGATTAGCCCAAGCTACAAGTTTGTCACCACAAGGTGTCGAAGTTAACAAACGACTTAATGGAGTCGTAGACCAACCAAATCTACCACGACTTAGAACAATGAAACGCTTGTTAAAATGAATTCGAATATGATGTTTTCAATACATCATATGGTGTCTTGAATTGAATATGTGTAATGAACAAGTTCAAACAATTGAATTTGATTTCGGCGCAAGCCGACAATAAATACATGTATCGACAAGAAAACTTTCGGCATGGTCACAACGAAAAACCATGTATGTAACTTGAAAAGAAAAGAAATTTCAAGAAAATGTGTTGACTTGATAACAAAGGAGCCAACAATTACAATAATGCGGGTCATTCGAATCACAAATCAATAATTAGGTTTAGCGAAACAATATTTGAACTTTGATGAAACGCTTATTCAAAACGAAACCACATGCGTAACAAACGATGCATGCGTAACATATGAATTTTCAAGAAATGAGTCAAACGAGTATTCGTTATAATGAAAGAAATGATCGTGATACAATGACCATTAAGAGTAGTAGAGATGCAAAAATCTACTCAGTAAATGTGAAAGTCGAAATTTCAATAAAAGAAAGTTAAGGACTTTACCTGGGGTTGCATGTGATAACCGGTTGTTAGCTGACATTATCATGGAATGTCGAATATAGCTCACTCGCCGTTCAGTCGCGCCATCCTGTCTTCTCAAAGACCTTGCCTCGATATTCGTATATGACATACTTCAACCTCCGTTGACGTATAGGTTGAGTTTCGTGTAATTTGCGTGCCCGTACTTCGTTTTGCGTAGGTTACCTGCTCGGTTACTTAAAATAGCATGGACGACATAATAATGGTGTTTGTCCGAGTTAATAAACGTGGTTCCTACGTGATGACCTTTAATGAACTTCAACATGAGTTTCCGAAGGTCTTTAAATGCGTGTTTCCTAAACTCTCGGAGTTTAATGTACTGTATGTAATTGTTTTGTGTACCGTGTGTAAAACACCACTTTAGCGTATGTTTGAAAACAAAATTTTGACTGTTTGTTTTTCGGCAACGGTTGGAGACCATATTCGAGTACTAGGCATTCTGTATGTATTCAACGTTGTAATAATCTAAGTCCCTAGAGAAATATGAGGTTAGAGCCTAGGTATCTCTACAGAGAACCCTATTCGCTGTAACCTATAGCTCTGATACCAATCTGTCACACTCCGAAATATCAGAGCATTGGCGTGACTGGACCGGTATCTTCATTGCACAGCGGAAGCAAATAAGCTAAGTCTTGTAGAAAATGAACGCCACTAAGTACTCGACTCCACATGGTTCTCCTATTCCAACCGTGCCATAATTTCTGAAATGCAACCTGAGAAAGAAACATGCGAAAAATCAACATAAAGTTGAGCGAGTTCATAGTTTGTTTGTAAAAGATTTGAAATAAATCTTTTTGAATAACCGATTTATGAAGTATTGTTGAGAAAACGAAATTAAAATCATTTTCTTGTCATGTTATACGGAAACTTTGTATGAAAACATGGTATGTATCTTGTATAAATCAAGTCTTTCTGTATGTATCTTGTTGTTAATGGGTTGCAAGGCCATTAACATGTGACACGACATAGGAAGCAACCAAACCATAGGCATTTTTCTGGTTGTCGATTAACGACTGAGACACAAAATCACTACTCGGTACTAGTTTTCACCAAGAGTGTGGCTGCCCGGACACCCGTTAGATCTAACCTTTTGTTCTGCGGTCTAAGTATATACACGATTAATGGTGCTTATGGTACCCTATTTGTGACACGATTTCTCGTATCATTCCTCAAAACGCATCATACTTGGTACTAGTTATCACCAAGAGTGCTTCTTGTTTTTGTATCCATCATACCATAACACATGTATTGTAAGCTCTTTTATTTGTATTTTCCCGTAGTTTAGAAAACTAGAATTTGTGTGTATGCATATTTCGAAAAATACGCTTGTTTGAAAAACCGGTATAAAACATAAGCTTTTCGTAAACCATTTGTGTCTGTTAAAACTTGCTTGTAAAATTGTTTATGAATATGTAATTCTTGTATGCTTTGCAAAAAGTGCATGTCTTTCCACCCCGAAAACATTTAGAAAAATGTAAAACCATAAAAGGTGGGGTTATGAACTCACCTGAATATTCCGTGTGCAAAGCTAGCTAATTATGACTTCGTGATGTCGTTTCCAAGACTTGACTCGCTAGCGTGCATTCTACAATATTCCTAACACGGAATATCTTATAAGTTTCTAATTAATGCGGTAACTAATCTACGTGTTACCGAGCTCTACCGAATCGTTGACCGAACGATTTGACGGTAAATTGTTAACTTAAAAGAAGCGAAGAAGTTATACTTGTTAGCTTGTTTTGAGAAGTCGTATGTTGATATATAGTACGCTGTTTAGGCGTTTGAAATAAATATAAAAGTTATATTTATTTTATAAAACAATCGTCAAGTTGTTTGAAGTTTGAAATAAATATAAAACTATATTTATTTTTATGAAAGCATTCGTATTGTTTAATACTTGAAATAAATATACAAACTATATTTATTTTGTAAAAACGAATTCATGTTGTTTGACATTTGAAGTATATGTGTAAACTATATTCGTTTTTATAAAAAGAAGTCGTGTGGTCTAACACTTGAAATAACTACGCACACTACATGTATTTGTATAGTCGAAATCGGTTTATCGGCGTTTAAAACAATATAAATAATTATATTGATTTTGTAGAAAATTGTCGAATTTCTGAAGCTTAAAATAAATATTGTAACTATATTTATTTGTCGTTGAAATCATTTTCGTATCGTTGTTTTCGAAAGTAGTAAAGTGTCGTCGTAAGGAGTTCTATATTTGTATTTGCTATTATTTGAACCCGATAGTTTTATTTTATAATAAAACACGTTATTTTTTACGGATTTTCTCAAAAATCGGGCAGAGTTTCCTCTGTTTTTGGACGCCCCGACAACACTAGTTGTCGTTATATTACCAAGATTCAACAATATAATCAATATCAATATGTATAATTTTCATAAAAGCAACGAAATGTGAATTTAAGCACTAATCTGAAGTGGTTCGAGCTCGTTCACGAAATAAATAAAAATCTTAAAATTACGTAAATATTAAACGTGTCGTTAGACTTTACCCATCTTCGCGTCGAACGTTGACTGAATCGACCGAGTCAACCGGGTTAACTCGCTGAGTTAACCAGGCTTGACTGAGTTGACTCGGTTTGACCGAGTCAACCAAAATCCGAAAACCCGAAGCCGCTTGTCCTGATACATGAACCTGTCGTTGTCCTTATTTGGCTGAACTCGAACCGAGTTGGCTGAATGTTGACCGAGTCGACTCGGTTTGACCGAGTTGACTCGGGTTTGACCCGAGTATTTGGCCCGTTAACCCGAAACCAAATCTGTCGTTTCCTTGTCGAACCAAAGTCCGAACCAAGCACCACTACTTCATCTTCATCATCTTCAACAGCAAATCACCGTCATCTTCCTCAACGATTCATCATCATCATCAATACAGTAAATCATCAACATCCATGATGGAGAATAAAAGAAAACAGGGGGGGTGTTTACCGGGAAATATGTCGGACCAAGACACAAACCGCCGTCGGCGGCTGTGCTCCGCTGTCGGCCACCACTACCAACATCGTCACCATCTTCAGCTGCTCGTCGTCGCCGTTCGCCGTCAATCACAACCGTTGCCGTCGCCATACACCCGCCGCTCTCTCTCTCTCTCTCTCTCTCTCTCTCTCCGCCACATCTCTCTCTTCTGTCTTTCTCTTACATCTGCTTCTCGATCTAGTCGTCGCTGAACGCCACTCGGTGGTCGTCTCTTAAACTGACAGAAGGGG
>JARYGA010015336.1:0-47807 GCA_030545235.1 Helianthus tuberosus | reverse complement strand
CCAAAAGGAATTATAACAATAAAATATTATAATAGTTATATTAAAAAAAATTATAAAAAAACAAAAAGCATACTATATTTTAACAATTTATTAAAAGAATAATTAAGAAAACAAAATTAAAAGTTAAAATATAAAAATATTTTATTTGTTCAAATGTACTATAAATATTGTACTGTTCATGTCCTTTATAAATGTAACGTATAAGGCCACAGGGGGCACTCCGTTGTTTTTCCGTGATGATACATATATAACGCGTGATGGCACAATTATTCCACCGCCACTGTAACATCAACGCGTGATAGAATAACGAAAACACGTTCCTGTGATTTTTTTCACGGCGTGATATATGTTAGTTGTGAGGGTAGTTGTTGGTTGGGGGGAAATTGTTGGGTGTGGTGGTGAGTGATGACCACCCCCACTAAAAAAGGTTGTGAGTGATGGAAAAATGGTTGCTGACATGGCAGAACATGATTGAATATTGTGAGTGATGAAATTCTATCACTAGTGACCACCCCCTCCCCTAAGAATATGGAATTTAAGGGAATCAAAATTGGAAATTTTATAAAATATAAAGATGATTTTTTACAAGATAGGAGCATTCTTTATTCTTTAATTGTTTAAAATGTGAACATTAAAATTTAATCTAAGCAAAATTCACTCGGTAGATTTTATATTCGCTTAATTATTTCATTGTGTTTAATTTTATGAAAAAGAGTGCATGTGATGAATGTGTGTTAGGCCAATGTCTAAAAAGAATAATTGGAGAACAACATGCACATGCATGAAAAATACTAAGGGGCTGTTTGGCAACATCTGAACCAATAAGTGCTGAATGAATAAGAGGTCTGAATGGGTAAGAGACTCTGAACCAGTAAGTGCTGAACCAGTAAAGTGCTGTTTGGTTGCACATCTGAATGACTGTGTAAAATGACATTTTTACCCATCTCAATAAAACAAAATACCTTTCTTTAAAGTTTTTTTTTAACGGACCTTTCTTGAAACCATGTGCCAACAAAATACCTTTCTTGAAACCATGTGCCAGCAGTAGTGTTGTTAAAGCTCTGTTTTTTTTTTTTTTGAAGATTATTAAAGCTCTGTTCTTGCCTTCATTTGAAACCATGATAAACTGCCACATCCCTTTCTCACTATTTCTGTAAGACCCTAACATGTATTTGACAAAAGTCGCAGCGGAAATTCGTACCATAAAATTTCTTTCATTAAAAACGTCTTGACTTACTTGAAGGTTTGTTTTAAAAAGTATCTCTTTTACAAAACAAAAGCATAACTCCCGTTTACTAAAGTACATACTCGATTATTCCCGTACAATCTATCTTATGACTCGGTCTTCGATCTCTATTCCTTGTGATAATCGCCCGTGATCAATACCACCTGCACTCACCACATACATTCATAACATTAGCACACATTATATAAACAAGATTCATTCACGTACACTTCACATTTCGTCACATTTCAAACTTTGAGCATTTTATCTGCGTATCCATTTCCTGGTGAGGCTTCAATAACGTACCTGCATTACTTTTCATTCTCAAGGTACACCATTAATAACGTTAACACTCAACGTGTCTAAATCATACATACTTACATACATACATACATACATACATACACATCTACATATGTACATACCTTTCCTACAACTTTACATACGTGCATACACTCATACATGTCTTTATACATACATGCATACACAACTACATACGTACATACCTTTCCTACATCTTTACATACATGTATACACTCATACATATCTTTATACATACATACATACATCTACATACGTACATGCCTTTCCTACATCTTTACATACATGCATACGCTCATACATATCTTTATACATACATACATACATACACATCTACATACGTACATACCTTTCCTACATCTTTACATACATGTATACACTCATACATATCTTTATACATACATACATACAAACATACACATCTACATACACGTACAAGATCTTGCATACTTCTTACATACTCATACGTTAATTACATGGGACTTACACTTTGATTTATAGTCCATAAACATCTAAGGATCAATCAAAACCATGTTTAGAAAGTCCGCCGTAGTCCACGGATAACAAACCGAAGCCTACGATACATAAATCAACTTAAATAACAAATTTTTAGACTTTTGGACTTGGGGAGGTCGTCGGCGACGGCCCGTAGTTTTTCCCGTAGCCAAAACCCCGTAGACAGGAAGATAACCCGTCAGCAAAAAAACTAACTTTCTAGAGCCCGTCGGCGACGACCCCCTTGCCCGTCGGCGACTACCTCTAGAAATGGCACTTTTCTGCAGTTCCGTTTCGTCGTCCGTACGCACTAAAACGCGCGTAACTTTTGAACCGCTTACCCGTTTAACCTCCCGTTTCTTCCTACATGCTTGTAAATTCACATTCTGTCATATGAACTTAAAATCCCACATCCGGATTAAGGAAATTGTTAACTTACACGCTATCGTCTTATTATTCATTTATGATTTATTCGACCCGTTCATGCATTCATCCACATAACTTGTTTGTTTGACCATAAATTCTTATGAACCTAATAATGTCAACATTGTCTATCATAAAAGATTAAGTTCTCGGATGTCTTGCATCCTCTTGACCCATTTTCGCTCAAGAGCTTATTTTGACCCGTTAAGGGTATTTGCGCAATATAAGGTCCTTAGCTTACGAAAATCATACTTCTCGCTTTCTTACTTTTTTCAAAACATTCATTTAATTAAATAGCTTGTTTGTAATCAACTTTTATGACCATTTGCTCGTTTTACCCATCAAGGGCGTTTTTGTCAAGTTTACTTTATCCTTAACAACAAAGAACTCCCTTGCATAAATAACCAATCCTACTACTTAGCTACAATTCTTAATTACACATACCTTGCTCGGATCAAAGCTAAGATTCGTTTAATACTTCATCGGTCTCATACAATTCTTTCCTACTTGACATCGATCATCATACTTAATTAAATTGCACACAACTTTACATAAACAACTAAGAAGTGATTACGAAAATCACTTACCTCATGCGTCCATGTTCAAACTCGTTTCCTCGCCACTTCTTGACCCGATAGCCTTCCGTGCTTGATTCCGTCTCGACATGATTCCTATACTTCCATGTCATCGAAATCACATTCTTATTAGCATACATAATTGTACATGTTAACGATCATATCGATCGCATAATCCCCATTTGACTTTCATTAGTTACTTCTAACAAGCATAATACATGTGACCAATTTCATATCATTTCAAACTCATGTAAACCATCATATCATCGCATTAAACACACATTCGTCAAACACGCTCCATATAACTTACCTTAATCTTACAATTATGACAACA
This sequence comes from Helianthus tuberosus, assembly GCA_030545235.1. Lineage (NCBI taxonomy): Eukaryota > Viridiplantae > Streptophyta > Magnoliopsida > Asterales > Asteraceae > Helianthus > Helianthus tuberosus. The sequence goes on along the minus strand of JARYGA010015336.1, from coordinate 44,434 downwards.
CGTCTAACCATCCTTCTTATACACGGTTGACTTTTAGAAGTCAACGGTTCATTTAGTTTAACTTTCGACTCATCATTATATACCCGTAACATCATAACCGACTATACGGACGACAATACATACATTTTATCATACGATTGGTGTGCGTACCACCTTTTAAGCATAACGTACAACTAATTCATGCACAATCTTCTAAATTCATACATAGTTCATCAAATCCTTCTACTAATCAACATGTGGTATTTAAAATTAAACATCAAACATATTATCATCACATTTTAAACACTTCATCTAACAACAATTCATCATTTCTTATCCCATTTCTTTAAACATTCACACACATTTATGATTCCAAACATTATTAACATAAGTAAATCATCAATTTACATTACATCATCTAAAACCCACTTCATAACTACTTGTTAATCACTTACAAGTGATCTAATCTTAAGTTCTTCATAATTTCATCATACTTTTGATATGTGTACTACCTTGTAAGCATAGTGTACAACTAGTTCATGCATATCATTCTAATCTCATACACAATTCATCAATTTCTTCCTTCTAATCAACATGAATCATACATGCATAAACATCAAACATACTAGTATCACATTTCTTTCAATTCCTCTCACAAGAATCCATCATACAAATCAAAATACATCAATATTAAGCAAGAATTTAGACATAGATGATTTACCCATGTCTTCATCTTCACCATAACAAACGGGTTTCACCCTTAAACATCAAATTAACCTAAACCATGCATAATCCATGTTCCAAATGATGAATCTAACACATACTCATGCTCAATTTCATACAACTTCGTGATTTACAACATAACCCACTTCGTGCATAATCACCAAACTAGCTTTTAAGACATACCTTGCGATCCCCTTGTGAAGGTGATCGTTAATCTATGCTCGGTTATGAGTTTAAGCTTCATCTTGCCCTTCAATTTGAAGATTTTGAAGAAACTAGGGTTTGAACCCTCTTTTTCCTTCCTGATCATCGATACACACACACACACACTATGTGTGTGTGTGGTGTTTTAATTTTGTTTTATAAAATCATGTTTCCCACTGAACGGTTTTGGTCCCTCTAGTTTCATTTTAGTTAAATAAGAGATTAAAACTCATTTCTTTATATCAACCGGGTTTTAATTTACCAAACCCGTTTTTGGGGTGTTACAATTTCTGTATTTCAAATTCTATTCATAACCATCCATCATACACATCGTTCATCCTCAAGATATTGGGTTCCATGTGTATCATCTATTTTCCTTCTTGAATATACAGAGTGATATTGATATTGGGTTTTTCATGTCTGTATTTTCAAATTCTATTTACAACTCCAATGCACGAAACACGATTTTAACTTTTCAAAAATCATGATTAATTACCTGTGGAGATGGAGGCTGTGGAGGGTCGGTGTGAGGAGATCGGAGGCTGTAAAGGGCGCTGCGAAGGAGAACAGAGGATGTGTAGGGCGCTGCGATGGAGGACTGTGGCGGAGTGGTGGAGGGCGGCAGAGTTGTGGAGGAGAGGAGGGAGGGGAGGAGATGATGGGCTGATGGCGTCTGTGTATTGAGGAGATGATGTTTGTATTGTTAGGTCAAGGGGCATGAGTGTCAAAGATCTCATTCAGCGTATAAAAGTAGCTGAACCATTCAGCTCTGAATGGCTCCATTAAGAGGAGAACTTTTGGTGAACCAAACAGCCCATGCCTCTGACCGATTCAGAGGTAGGCTCTGAATGAATCCATTCAGATGCAAAGAAACAGGCCCTAAACTTAAGTTGTAAGAGAAATAAGAACATCAAAAGTTCACAAGATATATTATCAACTAGACTAGGAGTTGGCTATAAAGTCTAAATTCCCTAAAAAATTAAAAAAAAAATCATAAAACACCATAATATTAATCATAAAATACACAAAAAACCCCCCACAAATAACATAATAAAGATTACTAAAACATAATATATGTAGGTTTTGTGTTGTGTTTTGAATGATATAATATTTTAATTTTATTCTAGTCACTAAATATCATCTTGGTCTAATAACTGTTAGGGGCTGTTTGACAACATCTGAATGGTTAAGTGCTGAACCAGTAAGAGGTCCGAACCATTAAGTGCTGAACAAATAAGAGGTCTGAACCATTAAGAGTCAGTATAATGCTTAACCGTTCAGAGGCAAATGTCTGATCAATTCAGATTAGAGGTCTTAACCATTCAGACTCTGTATAAATATTAACCATTCAGAGGCAAATGCCTGAACTATTCAGACATCTGCTCGTGAAACAAACAGTCTGAACCATTAAGAGCCTCATTAAGAGGTAAACAACCACCCCCTTAATCTCTGTTACAATCATATAATTATTTCTCACTTTTGGGTCCAGTCTAGTTGGTTTCGACCCACACCAATCAAGTCCATTAGAGTTTGACCCAACTCTACAAAACCCACATTAGAGGAACTCTTTCTGGTCATCTCACCATACTATCTATACACTTATTGATACACATACACATACTATGGACCTTCTAAAGGGTTTCTTGCAATACTGTAGCTCCCGAAGACAACATATGACATAATTAACCGGTTAGTGGTTAATTTTAACCGCCGGTTAGTAACCGGTTATAAATATTTAGTATAGGAACCGGTTATTAACCGGTAGACCAAAAAAATCAAAAAAAGGCAAAATAACCGGTTAAAGTAACTAACCGGACCGGTTTGTGCACCTCTACTCAAAACTACGGATCAGATCCTTGTACGTTCGTCTTCTTTATATTCGGGTTTCGGGTTTCCTCAAGAGGGTACCCATCGAGGGGGAGAAACACAAGACGGAACAATCCTCGACGAACATGACGTGAGAGAGGAGAGGGGAAGAGTCATTTTAATAAACAAAAAAAATGTGGAGACGACATATAGATGACACAAACTGAAAAGTCCTTCAATCTACCAACAAGAAGAAATATTAATTACACCAAATTTCTTAAATTAATCAGATTCATTTCTAACATCAAACTAATGCAAAAACACAAGTCAGTCACACAACTGTCATACTCAAGAAATAGAGTATCCCCTCCTCCTACTAGACGATCTCGACTTCCTCCCGGCCCCGGGCTTATGTTGATTACCATTCGCTGGACCCGCAAACATTCCAAATTTCTTCGATATCAAAGTCAAAAACGTCTTCCCGTTCCCGGACTTATCCATCATCCCTTGCTTCATGCAAACTTGTTCTTTCTCCAGGTCACTTAGCCTTACTCGCATTCTCGAAATCTCCAACTTCAGGTCGCGGTTCTCTCTTCTCAGAGACGCGTATGTGTCACGTGGAGACATGGGTGCACTCGGTGCACCACTGCTGCAGATCTTTTGTGACATGTAGCCGGACAGAGCTGAAGGTCCGGTCATGGTGATGGCGGACTTTAGACGAAGCTGTTCATAGTAGAGTACCCGGATAGCCATGTGGGCTGGGAGACGGTCGTTTTGTGCTGCGTGGTTACATGCTTCTTGAGATAGCTTTTCACAGTCTATGAACTTGCAAATTTTCTTGCGCACGTGTTCTGTCAGCATTGGATGTGCCTATTCCATCATAACAATGTTAGTTAGCGGTGTACGTTCAAATCATCAAACTCTTAAACGGTCAAAACGGACAATATTTTTTGGCACGCGCTTAAATGGGTAGGGTTGGGTTGAAACACTTTCTATCTATGCTTTATGTTGAATAACTAGTGTGTCAAATATGATCACAAAAATATTAATAACAATAATAAAAGAACTTTTTTAATAAAACATTTTAGTAGGTTGTATGCATTCACAATTAACTTTGGGCCACTTTTGACAGTTTGACCAGTTTTCATTTACATTTGAGTTTTACCTAGTTGACCCGTTAGAGATAAAATATAACCCAGATCAACCCATTTGTAACTTATAATTAAATAGGTTGAATGTGCCACCTCAACCATACTGAATGGAACTATACTGAACCGCAAACATTCCTTGTAAACCATATTTTTACCAAAAAAAAAAGATGAATACGTGCTAGAAGTTACCTTCAGATAGATATCGACAGCTCTATAAAGTCCATCATCGATAACCCGAGCATAATCAGGCAGTACTTCAATCATAGCAATAAACTTCTGAAAACTCAAGTACGGATCAGGAGCAATTTCCGCTAGATATGCATCAACAAGCTGTCCAACTTTTAACAACGAACTGTGGCTAGGAGAACCCATATCGCCTTCTGATTCATACCCACAATCTTCTTCATCTTCCTGCTCGATTATTTGGAGGAAATGTACTAGTATTCTATGGATAGTGTCAACGTCAAACAACGAATCGCCATTCTGACCAGACGGTATGAGCAGATCATCAAGCGAAACCATTTCTAATCTAGCGGCAATTCGTCTCTCGAGAGCAAGCCGACAAGCGAAACTCGAATCCACCATGATCGCCATTCTTAACATCCCGAAAAGAAAATCGATCGGGATAGACGAACTTTTTTCAGTTGGTAGTAAACTTACAAGCGTTTCCACAATCGCCCTTTGACTGTCTTCCACCGTAGCAGGGGTTGTTCTTGCGGGATTCCAAATTCGAGACTTTCCGATACCCTTTAACGATGATTGAGCATAATGCATTATAGATGCAATCACACTATCCTGTCGAATGCCTCTACTTACCATAACCGAAATAACGCGCTGATAAAGATCGATTTTTAGACCGGAAAGATCTTCGATCCACCATTCGAGACACCTACCCTTTGCATCTATACGCCCACTGTCGCATTCTAAACGCGATAAACCCTCCACCAGTTGTTCCTTACAAGCGTTTTTGGCAATTGCTTCAACACATTTGTCGATAATCCCCAAACTATCTGCTAAGGGCAGTATCGTCTCACATGAACATAGAACTTGTACTGATTTCTCAAGACTTGTCGTTACGACCTCGTTTAGATAGGTTTCGGTGCGTGTAAGTAGGTTATCGTCTCGGTAATCTTCGGTCATTTCCAGGTACTCAGCGGCACAATGGAGATGGGCTATATTTTCAGTTGTGATCTCGAAGTTCATACCGTAACAGAACTTTGCAGCAAGTTCGAATGCCTCAGGTCCGCCTGGGAAGTTGGTGAGGTCCAACTTTGATAGATTTGGATCCTTGGCTTCCGCCACCATTTTACGTATTTTTCCACTTTGTGATACTAGAGGGAACTTGTGGAGTAGAAAAGAGACATCATCAATGGTGATAGTAATGTCCCCAGCCATATCTGAAAAGATTCTGCGCATAGGTATATAGCGGTTTTAATATGTTGTATAAACTATGTGGATGTACAAATATGCAAAATAATTAGGGGTGCTAAACGGGTTGTGTTTGCGGGTTGGTGGGTTCAACCCGACCCGCACCCGAAAATCGTATCATACATATGAATCCGAACCCGACCAGAAGTTTTGTGGGTTGACCCGAACACGACCCGTTGAACCCGAATTTTTTAATTTTTTTATGAAACTAATATATTAAAATTAATATTTACTTAAAAAACACTAATGTATACAACTCAATTATATTTAAATTATAAAATCTCATGTTAATTTCTCTTTTTAAGTTATAATTATGACATAAAATACACACACTATTTAAATTATGACATAAAATATATTGTAAAAAAAATTAATATAATATAAATGTGTTAAACGGGTCAAACCGCCAACCCGACCGGGTTGACCCGAACCCGACCCGTTAACCTAAACGGGTTCGTGGGTTCAACCTGAAACTGACCCGAACCCGTTTAGACTAAACCTAAACCCGCGAATTCCGTGTTAGGTTCGTGTCGTGTTTACAGGTCGTGTCAGAAATTCACAACCCTAAAAATAATGACACTCAGGCGACCAAAGCATGCAGCAAAACTATGATCACCTTGAAGAGTGTATCAAGAAGGAGCTTCATGATGATGCAGATTAATCATGTTATGGTGTATGTTTATAAATAAATAAATATTAATAATTATTAAGTAAAATGTTACTGTTTAAATAGAGTAAAGCTTCATATCTGACTCCGGTAATTAATATAGTGTATGACTGGTACATTGAAGAAAGTTGAGAGTAACAAACAACAACAACAACCATACCCAGTATATCCCACAAATAGCAGAGCTATTTATAGGGTCTGGGGAGGGTGGGATGTAGACAGACCTTGCCTCTATCCATAGGGATAGAGAGGCTGCTTCCAGAGAGACCCTCGGCTCGAAAACGAACAGCAAACCAACACACCAAGTCAAAGAATACAGAAATAAGAAGTCGCCCATACCAAGAAAGTGATAAGAGTGGCACAATATAATGTGAATCATGTATAATGGCATGCAATATCATTTGGGCGTAAACACAATGTAAATCATGTATAATAGCATACAACATCATTTTGGCATAAACACAAGAAGGCAATCACCGGAAAAGTCCCTTAAAGAGAAGGAAAGGCCTACGTCCCTGAAATACACCTAAGACCTTTCTACAATATCCTCTAGAAGTCCTTAACCCTAATCCTACGCCTCCACGAAGTCCTATCGTGGACCATGTCCTCAGAAAGATGCAACTCTAGTAAATCATGCCTAATCAGCTCATCCCAAGTCAGTTTGGGTCTGCCTCTTCCTCTCCTCCCCTCCACAGTAAGAGTTTCCACTACTCTAACCGGTGCCGTCGCTTCCCTCCGCTTCACATGCCCGAACCATCTCAATCTCCCCTCCTTAATCTTCTCCGATAAACTAGCCACTCCTAGTCTATCCCTAAAAACCTCATTTCTTATCCGATCTAACCTCGTGTGACCACACATCCACCTCAGCATCCTCATCTCTGCTACCTCCATCTTGCGCGCTTGTGTCTTCTTGATAGCCCAACAGTCTGTTCCATATAGCATAGCTGGCCTAACTGCTACCCTGTAAAAATTCCCCTTTAGTTTAGTTGGGAACCTCCTATCGCACAATACCCCACTGGCTGCCCTCCATCTACACCAGCCAGCCTGTATGCGATGGGTTACATCACTATCTATGTCACCATCTCTTTGTACAAACGACCCCAGATACTTAAATCTAGTTACCTGCGGGACCAATTGATCCTCAATGGTGATTTGGGTTTCATCGTTAATGGCTACACCGCTGAAATCACAGTGTAGATACTCAGTCTTAGATCGGCTAATCTTTAGGCCCTTGCCCTCTAAAGCTACTCGCCACTCCTCTATCCTCTCGTTTAGGCACTGTTTAGTCTCTGCAATCAACACAATATCGTCTGCAAAAAGCATGCACCACGGAACTGTCTCCTGAATCAACTTGGACAACTCATCCAAGACAACCGCAAAAAGAAAAGGGCTCAACGCAGACCCCTGGTGGAGTCCTACCTCCACAGGAAAGAAGTTTGTATCTCCTACAGGCGCGCGGACAGTAGTAACAAACAGTAACACATTTTGAGATGACAGGACTGTTTAGTCTACATGTCTGAAACTGTAAGAAGAAACAATAAGAATGCTCATAATAATAAGATGATTGGTTGCCTTTAACTGACCATGACTTCAGCAGACAGTTGACTCGCTGCTCTGCATATCCTTCGTGGGTGCCTCAACGATTCATTTTAAGTGAATCATTCTAGGATCTTATGTTGGGAAAATTAGTGAAGGGATATTTAGTTAATTTATAATTTAGTGAAATTATAATTACTAATTAAACTCCTTCATATGGTGAAACTCTTGAGTAGAGTTTTATATCACTTGATTAGCTTTTATTAGAGTTTTTATGGCTCTAATTAAATCACTAATTAAGTGAAACTTTTATTAGAGTTTTATGTCTCTAATAAAATCACCACTTAAGAGAAACTCTTTACAACACACAACTCTTGTAAAAAATGGTAGGCTATGTGACTCATTGGAATTATGAGAAAACTACAAGAGAAAGATAATATGTATGAAGAATTCTTGGAGAAGTGGTGAAGACTTGAACATCCATATGTTGGGAATTATAGAGAGATAAGTTTTCTCTACTCGATTCCATCACACCTTCATATCATTATTTTTCCACAAGTTCAAACACTATAATTCTATTCGGTGTAACCTCGGGCATGTTGCCATTTCCGGCAGTACAGACTGCTTCGGCTGTTGTACCCTGGGAGACAGACGCGTCGTCTTTAGTAGAGGTGCGAAATCTGTTTTAAGGGAAGCGTGTTGAACACGTGCCTCAACCAAAATCGTCAACGTTTTAGTGTTCTCTTTGTTGCAGTCAAGGAGTATTTTTCAAGACTCAAGATGATGAATACTCGAGTCTAGGATGCTATCAAGTGCGCGTGAAGGACCCACCAGAGATGCGGCTTGAATCAAGATTGGTATATATAATATTCTTTTTATTTAGTTATTGCAACTGATATTGTACTATGATATTTCCTACGAATAACGAGAGTCTCGTTATTATATATTTTGTAATTATATTTTACAAAAGGTGAACCTAATTCCTACATCTTAGACTTTACAGGTCGGCGGTTGGGCAATGGCACAACGAAACTAGTGACCAAATGGAACCGCACAAGGCCTCAAGAGACGACCTGACCTACCTAGGTTGCTTACTACAAGTTGGGGTGTAAACAAGCCCAAAGGCTCGAGAGCTACTCGTTATCGGCTCGGTTAAAAGCTCAAACGAGCCAAGCTTTAACGAGCTCGAGCCTGAAATACAAAGCTTGTTTAGGCACGGGAGCCTAAACGAGCCCAAACAACATTTTATTTTTATATATATAATATAATAATAATGATGATAACATTGGCGAGCTGAGCTCGAGCCGAGCTTTAGCTCGTTTAAGCGATACTGAAGCGAGATCGAGCCGAGTTTTTAGCTCGTTTGAGGTTGTTCACAAAATAGCTCGAGCCAAGTCGAGCCGAGCTCGAGTTTTGGGTTTTACTCGCGAGCCGAGCTCGAGCTCAAATAAGTAGGCTCAAACCGAGCCGAGCTCGAGCTTCATAAAAACATGACGAGCCGAGCTCGAGCCCAGTTGAGCTCGGGCTCGGCCCGGCTCATTTAGAACCCTAACTACATACAAGTACCAAATGCCAGTGACAAACTCATAATCCACATTCATTAGTAGGGAGGGTTGTTATAAGGAAAATTCATTTTTATTAAAAAAAGTTATATTATATCAGGGATGGATGCAAATATCACAACATTTCAAACTTCATATGCAAATCCCTAGGTAGGTCGATCATTTTCCAAAAACAACAATCAGATCAAGTAAATAATAATCAAAAGAAACAAAGATATTTGCAATACTGGTGGCACGATGGTCCGTCATTATCCAAATTAGCCGTGAAAAAAAAAAACATATCCACAACACAAACAAAAGACGTACCGATTAGCAAACGGATTGCAGAACCTAGGAGTAGAAGAAGAGGTGTGGTCGGAGAGTACCATTGTAACAGTACAAGTGTTAATGCACAAAGTACAAGCAGCAGATGTACTCTGAGTGTAGTTTGGGGATGATGGGGAAGCAGATGAAGAAAACTGGCAGTGAACACGTAACCAATAATGAATGAATGAAGAGAGAGTAAGGCAATAATGGAGTATGCTGCTTTTTTTGTGGGTTTGGAGAAATAACTAGAATGTACAACTCCTCCTCGTAATCATCAAAATCATACTTCAAACTAGTGTGAAATCAAAATAATATTAACTCAACTGAAACTGAAATAACTCACCCAAAACCATCACTACTCCTCTAGCCACGTGTATTTAAGTTCCACCTAAGTGGGGTTAGGGTGAGTTTTGTTAGATATTTTAGTGTAATTGGGGATTGACTTGGTGATCAAGGCGAATAATAATATACATCAAGCAAGTTAGGAGGTGCGGGAGTGCACGCTTGTTTGAGTTATTATAATTCGAAGTGTACGGGCGGAGCCCGTATTCTACGGGGGTTCCAAGGGGGCAGCGCCCCTGGGAGCAGGGTCCAAGGGGCGGCAGCCCCTGGCGGGGTCCAAGGGGCAGAGCCCCTGGCTGGGGTCCAGAAAATTTTATTTTCTAAATTTTGTCACATTTTCGAAATGACAAAAATTGGCAGTCTTTGGGCAATTTGTCTGAAAATCGAAATAACTACCACTAGGCAGTTACACCCCAAAAACATTCCCAATTTTCGTAGAGTGTTTCTTGGTCACAATTCTGGTTCAGACAATTCACACAAACAACATACACTGGTTCAATTTCTCGAAATCAGAGTTGTATCACTAGGCAATTTGTCACATTTTCGAAATGACAAAAATTGGCAGTCTTTGGGCAATTTGTCTGAAAATCGAAATAACTACCACTAGGCAGTTACACCCCAAAAACATTCCCAATTTTCGTAGAGTGTTTCTTGGTCACAATTCTGGTTCAGACAATTCACACAAACAACATACACTGGTTCAATTTCTCGAAATCAGAGTTGTATCCGATTGAATTATTCGGGTGAACCACCGAAATAATTTGATCTGAGAGTGATTACACGCCTCTCTGATAATCCGGCAAACTGAAATTCCCCAACAAAGATCAAATTAATCTGTCACACCCCCAAAATCCACACGCGGAGTATCACCGCTTGGGAGCGTGACTGACCAGGATCAAGCCACCAATCATATTGAACATGCAAGTAATAAATAAAAGTGTTTGTAATTCAACCAAACCAATATGAAAGGTGTTCAAAACATAAGTGCAATATCAATGTTTAGCGGAAGCATATGAGTAAAAGCCCAACATAAATAAAGTATGTAATGTCATAATGTTTAATTAAGCATTCACGATCCTTGTCCACAACGACCGCGCCTCCCAGTGCAAGCTCCATGTATACCTAACGACCTGCAAGGCATGTAACAGAGAGTCAACAACTAGTTGAGCGAGTTCACAGTAAGTAAGTTCGTAATAGTAAGTTTGTTTTGTAATATGTGGCTCTACTAGGCCGATAGTATGTTCCATTAGTGGGGGCTTCCCATGTTTGCATATACACTAGACTATTTGTAACCATAAGTGTTCTTCTTAACCCGAGAACAGTAGTACGTACAAGCTTTACGTAGGTTTTACGTAAGTGTCCTTCTTTACCCGAGGACAGTGGTACGCGTGGGGTTTACGTAGGTTTTACGTAAGTGTCCTTCCTGACTCCGGAAGACAGTAGCATGTGTGAGTTTACGTAGGTTTTACGTAAGTGTCCTTCCTGACTCCGGAAGACAGTAGCATGTTCTTGTTTACGTAGGTTTTACGTAAGTGTCCTGCTTTACCCGAGGACCATGGTAGATAGTCTAGTAACCGTGTAAGTACGAGAAATTGTTCAATCCCATCATTCAACCCATTCCCAATCCCCGGGAATCCCATGCCTTGGTAAAGAGTGTGAACTCACCTTGGTTTGCTCGGTATGCTAAACTATGTGCTCACAAGAAATCAGTCAACTCCTATAGTATGCACGTATATCCAATCAGTTCAGGTTCGTAAAGATTCATACACAATTTGTGTCACAAGTGGGATTAGCAGTTAACATTGTGTACACACAAACAGTTGGCCATTCCATACCAAGTTCCAAGTTACATGCAAGTCATGCTTGACTGAGTTAACACACTTAACATACTTAACATACATGACAGAGTCAATCCGAACTAATAGTCGCACATACTGAGCTTAACATACATAACAAGGTTAACATAACTCAGTTACATACTTTACATATCTGACATACATAACACATTCAACACTTAACAGGGTTAATCACAACAAAACTCGGACCAAACATATCATATAAAAATTCGGACAAGGGCATCAAGCATGAAAATTCGGACAAGGGCATCAAGCATAAAACTCAGACAAACAACCCCTAGTGAAACTCGGACCATGCATATCAAAATCAAAAGGTCAGACCATGTGTATATCATAAAATTCGGACCAAGTCTTCCCCATAAACTCGGACCACTCATATTCATAAAACTCGGACTCCATGTATTTATACAAAACTCGGACCTTGTGTGTGTGCATTACAAAATTCGGACAAGCATCATAACCACAAATTCGAACCTTATATCATTCAAAGGTCGGACTACACACCACATCACAAAAGTCGGACCATGTAACTCCTTAAAAATTCGGACCAAGCATTCCTTAAATATTCGGATCATGTGATAATACAAAATTCGGACCCCCATACTTTATCTACAAAAATTCGGACTATGCAAGCATTCAAAGTTCGGACCATACAATCATTCAAAACTCAGACTTGTGACCCCAAACAACAACGCTACGAATCAACAAGCCAAATTATGGTTTCTGATACAACAGTTACAATAATCCAGCACGATCAAAACCCTATTCTTTCATAGGAATCAACCAAGAGTTTAACTATTCTAGCATGTGGATTGATCTTAATCACAGGCAAATCATCAGACAATTACAAATCATCATACAAACAATCTAAAAGATCAACTAATCACAGAATCATTGCTTGGAGAACTAGGGTTTGCATGAGATCAATTGAATAAGAATAACAACATATGATGTAAACATTACCTTAAATTTGATGTGGGGTTTGCTCTGGAAAGATTGAAAGATCAAAGATCAAGAGTTTAGAGATTGGTGAAACCCTAAAATGATTAGAGAACCTTCACTGCCGTATGCTTGGAATTTGTGAGAATGATTAGGGTTGTGAGGTTTTGTTTTATTTTCACTATTAACACTAAACACCCCTAAGTATTATCTACTACATAATTCACGCACAAGGCATACAATTTACAGTTTCATCCCCAAGTTCATGTATTTGTCAAATCATTCGTAAAATAACACATAACCATGCAACAATCACAATACACTTTATCAAATCACAATGTATATACAGTTACAAAGCAACAAATTGTGTAAGTAAGCAACTAGACAAACAGTGAACGTGCAATAAATGCGAAAGTGGAATCTCGGAAACTCGTGTTGTCACATTATCCCCAACTTGAAAGAAATTTCGTCCTGAAATTTAGCATGCGGTTACTGAGGAAGCTAGTTAAGTTGTATCTTTTACTGGTTTCCCTGGGGTGTCACATCATCCCCCCGTTGATTTGGAATTTCGTCCCGAAATTCTGTAGTAGCTTCAGCCTCAGTAGTGGTTGCACGGTTTTCGAATAACTGGGGATACTTGAGTTTCATTTGGTCTTCTCGTTCCCAGGTGAACTCTGGGCCACGACGGGAGTTCCAACGAACTCGTACAAGAGGTATTCTAGTGTGCTTGAGGACCTTAACATCCCGGTCCGTGATTTCTACTGGTTCCTCAACGAATCGCAACTGCTCGTCGATAGTGAGTTCCTTCAGAGGAACTATGAGGGTCTCATCTGACAGACACTTCTTCAGATTCGACACGTGAAAAACGTTGTGAACTGCACCGAGTTCATCTGGTAGGTTCAGTTTGTAGGCCACCTTGCGTATTTTCTCGATGATTTCGAACGGTCCGACATACCGCGGATTGAGTTTACCTCGTTTACCAAAACGAACCACACCCTTCCAGGGTGAGACTCTGAGTAGCACTTGATCCCCAACTTGGAACTCGAGCGGTTTCCTGCGCTTATCAGCGTAACTTTTCTGACGGTCACGAGTTGCCGCCATGCGTTGTTGTATCTGTGCATTTCGTTCAAGAGCATCAACTATAAGTTCTGGACCCGTGATTTGACTATCCCCCACCCCTGCCCAACAGAGAGGTGACCGGCATTTACGTCCGTACAATGCCTCGAATGGAGCGGCTTGAATGCTGGTGTGGTAACTGTTGTTGTACGAAAACTCCACTAACGGAAGATGCTTTTCCCAGCTGTTGCCAAAATCGATAACACATGCCCGAAGCATGTCTTCTAAGGTTTGAATCGTGCGCTCAGACTGCCCATCCGTCTGAGGGTGATAAGCTGTGCTCATGTCTAGCCGTGAGCCGAAAGCTTTGTGCATTGCTTGCCATAGTTCTGAAGTGAATCGTGCATCACGATCTGAGATAATAGAGGTTGGCACTCCGTGCCTTGAAACAACTTCCTTAAGATATACGTCTGCGAGAGTGGAGATCTTATCCATTTCCTTAATAGCCAGGAAGTGTGCAGACTTTGCGAGTCGATCTACGATCAGCCAAATAGTATCATTCCCACGCTGGGATTTAGGCAGGCCAGTAACAAAATCCATGGAAATTTCCTCCCATTTCCACTGCGGTATCTTGGGTTGCTGAAGTAGGCCTGATGGTTTCTGATATTCAACTTTGACCCTTGCACAGGTCAAACATTTGCTGACTTAGGTTGCGATGAGGGCTTTCATGCTTGGCCACCAATACGTAGTTTTAAGATCGTGGTACATCTTATCCGAACCTGGATGTACCGAGTAGCGAGATTTGTGTGCTTCATCCATCACAAGTTCTCGTAAACCACCATATAGTGGGACCCAAATACGCCCCGTTACATAGTAGGCGCCGTCTTCCTTTTGATCTAATCGCTGCCTTGAACCGCGTAAGGCTTGCATTTTCTGGTTTCAATGCTTCTACCTGAGCATCTCGTATCTGAGCAGGAAGACTGGATTGGATAGTGAGCTGCAAGGCTCGTACACGCCTAGGTGTAGTATCTTTTCGACTGAGGGCATCAGCCACAACATTGGCTTTGCCTGGATGGTACTTGATGGCGCATTCGAAATCGTTCAGTAATTCAACCCATCGACGTTGTCGCATGTTCAATTCCTTCTGCTTGAAAATATGCTCGAGACTCCTGTGATCGATGTAGATAGTGCACTTGGTACCGTACAGGTAGTGTCGCCATATCTTAAGCGCGAAAACAACAGCTCCCAACTCTAAATCGTGCGTCGTGTAATTCCGTTCGTGAACTTTGAGTTGGCGCGAAGCATAAGTAATAACTTTATCCCTTTGCATCAATACACATCCAAGACCCTGAATTGATGCGTCGCAGTAAACCACAAAGTCGTCCGTGCCCTCTGGCAATGAGAGAATAGGTGCGCTGTAGAGCCTATCCTTTAGGTGCTGAAAAGCTGTTTCCTGGGGATTACCCCAACGATAGGTGACACCCTTCTGTGTCAGTAGAGTAAGCGGCTGTGCAATCTTTGAGAAGTCTTTAATGAATCGTCTGTAGTAACCCGCCAAACCCAAGAATTGGCGTATTTCCGTTGGTGTACGCGGTGCAGGCCAGTTCCTAATCGAGTCTACCTTGGATGGATCAACATGAATCCCATCCTTGTTCACCACATGGCCTAGAAAATGGACTTCACGAAGCCAGAAGTCGCATTTTGAAAACTTGGCGTACAGTTGTTCCTTTCTAAGAAGTTCCAAGATAAGTCGTAGATGCTGCTCGTGTTCCTCCTGACTCCTGGAGTAAATCAGAATGTCGTCGATGAAGACGATCATAAACTTGTCTAAATAAGGTTTGCACACTCTGTTCATAAGATCCATAAAGACTGCAGGCGCGTTCGTTAGCCCGAACGGCATGACTAGAAACTCGAAATGGCCGTAGCGTGTTCTGAATGCTGTCTTAGAGACGTCCTCATCTCGGACTCTCAGCTGATGGTAACCTGACCTTAGATCCATCTTGGAGTAGTAGCTCGACCCTTGCAACTGGTCGAATAAATCATCAATACGCGACAGAGGGTAGCGGTTCTTCACCGTCACCTTGTTGAGTTCGCAGTAATCTATGCACATCCTGAAGGTACCGTCCTTCTTTTTCACGAATAACACCGGAGCTCCCCAAGGCGAAGAGCTAGGACGAATAAAGCCCTTATCCAAGAGCTCTTGTAGTTGCTTCGATAGTTCTTCCAATTCTGATGGAGCTAAGCGATACGGTGCGCGAGCTATAGGTGCTGCCCAGAACTATAGGAATGAGGCCGATAGAGAATGTCTGACCAGTGAGGATAAGATTACAACCCTGAACTATGAGTGGCCTCTAGACTTCTACCATTAGCTAACACTACGACATGTTTGGTGTTCAAGGGAGTTGGTGCACGTTTTAACATTTGACTAACTTTCAAGGACATATAACTGGTATCCACACCTAAATCAAACAAGACAACAACATAAAAGTCGTCGAGAAGAAACTTACCCATTATTACGTTAGGATCGTTCCTTGCGTCACCCTGACCAATCACGTACATGCGGCCCCGGCGTCATTGTTTCCATTGTTTGCCCCAATGCTATCCCCATTGTCGTCCCTGTTTCCATGGTCGTGGTTCTGAGTCTGGTCCTGGTTTATTTGCGGACAATGTCTCTTGTAGTGATCTTTAGCATCACACTGAAAACATCCTTTAAAACTCTGTTGTTGCTGCTGATTCTGTGGAGATTGAGGCGGCCGTTGCTGTTCTTGAGTTACAGGACGTGAGCTTCGACAATCCTTAGCTTCATGACCTATCTTGAGACACCTCTAACAACGACCCTTGTTGCACTGACCGCTGTGGTGCCTATTGCATCTGTTACACTTTGGATGATTTCCTCGATATCCACTCTGCCCACGACTACCAGAAAATTGCTGACTGGGACTCTGGTAGTCATCTATCTTTTGCTGCTGCGCCAGAAGCTGAACCGGAATTAATCCCTTGCTCAGGTTTCTATCCCACTTGCGTTTGTTGTCACTAGAAGCACATGTAGTAGCAGCTTTAACACGTTTCGGTAGTTTGTTTTGTTCTACTGCCTGGTCTGTGAGACGATGAGCAAGCCGAGTGACTTGCTGGATAGTGCCAAGATTAGCTGCGGTTACATGACTCTGAATTTCGGGCACCAGACCCTTGAGATACAGCTCGATGCGTTTGGTGGGAGGGTCTACCATAGTGGGACAAAATGTGGCTAATTCATTTGATCTCTTCGTATAAGCCTCAATTTCAGACCCCGCCATCTGTAAGTTGAGGAACTCCACCTCTAGTTCGTGGATGTCTTCCCGACTGCAAAATTCTTCCTTAATTAGGTCCTTGAACTCGTTCCAGGGGGTGGCATTAGCAGCTGCCAGCCCTAACATTTGAACCTGTGCTTCCCACCAGGTTAATGCATCACCTTCGAGTGTTCCAGTAGCAAACTTTACTCTACGAGACTCAGGGCAATCACGCACCTCAAAGTCAGTTTCGAGCCTTTCGAACCAATGGAGGAGGCCTACAACTCCCTCAGTACCACTGAAGGTACTAGGTCGGCAATCCTTGAGATTTTTGAAGGTGCAAACAGGTGGCTGAGCATGTTGACCTATTGTGTATAAGAATAGGACAAGGTTAAACACAAGAGTTGGTTTAGGAGTGTAGGATCTAAAGATCCTAGTTACGACTGCAGGGTATACCTCCTGCTTGTATGGCTGCAAGTGCTGCAGCAACTCGTTCGTTAATGAGAGCCGTCAACTGGGCTTGAGTCAAGTTGATACGTCCGGCCATGATCTTCATAGCAAATGCAACATAAGTGAGAGAGGTTCGCGAATAGTGCGATGACAGAAGAGAGTAAGCACACAAGTGTTCTCGAGCAATAACGAATAGTAGACAATGTAATCTAAGCATACCACGAGCAAAGTTCTATGTAATTCTAGCATGTAGGCAATAAACATAAACCTCATTACCTAGGATGTTGAGTCTTGCACGTGGAGCGAGGCGTCGCTATGGATCGTTGAGCACTGTACTGGTTATAGTCTGGTTTTAATAAAAACGTTTTTCCCTTATTAAAACCGAGTTCTCTATAACCAATGGCTCTGATACCAATCTGTCACACCCCCAAAATCCACACGCGGAGTATCACCGCTTGGGAGCGTGACTGACCAGGATCAAGCCACCAATCATATTGAACATGCAAGTAATAAATAAAAGTGTTTGTAATTCAACCAAACCAATATGAAAGGTGTTCAAAACATAAGTGCAATATCAATGTTTAGCGGAAGCATGTATGTAAAAGCCCAACATAAATAAAGTATGTAATGTCATAATGTTTAATTAAGCATTCACGATCCTTGTCCACAACGACCGCACCTCCCAGTGCAAGCTCCATGTATACCTAACGACCTGCAAGGCATGTAACAGAGAGTCAACAACTAGTTGAGCGAGTTCACAGTAAGTAAGTTCGTAATAGTAAGTTTGTTTCGTAATATGTGGCTCTACTAGGCCGATAGTATGTTCCATTAGTGGGGGCTTCCCATGTTTGCATATACACTAGACTATTTGTAACCATAAGTGTTCTTCTTAACCCGAGAACAGTAGTACGTACAAGCTTTACGTAGGTTTTACGTAAGTGTCCTTCTTTACCCGAGGACAGTGGTACGCGTGGGGTTTACGTAGGTTTTACGTAAGTGTCCTTCCTGACTCCGGAAGACAGTAGCATGTGTGAGTTTACGTAGGTTTTACGTAAGTGTCCTTCCTGACTCCGGAAGACAGTAGCATGTTCTTGTTTACGTAGGTTTTACGTAAGTGTCCTGCTTTACCCGAGGACCATGGTAGATAGTCTAGTAACCGTGTAAGTACGAGAAATTGTTCAATCCCATCATTCAACCCATTCCCAATCCCCGGGAATCCCATGCCTTGGTAAAGAGTGTGAACTCACCTTGGTTTGCTCGGTATTCTAAACTATGTGCTCACAAGAAATAAGTCAACTCCTATAGTATGCACGTATATCCAATCAGTTCAGGTTCGTAAAGATTCATACACAATTTGTGTCACAAGTGGGATTAGCAGTTAACATTGTGTACACACAAACAGTTGGCCATTCCATACCAAGTTCCAAGTTACATGCAAGTCATGCTTGACTGAGTTAACACACTTAACATACTTAACATACATGACAGAGTCAATCAGAACTAATAGGGTTATCGCACATACTGAGCTTAACATACATAACAAGGTTAACATAACTCAGTTACATACTTTACATATCTGACATACATAACACATTTAACACTTAACAGGGTTAATCACAACAAAACTCGGACCAAACATATCATATAAAAATTCGGACAAGGGCATCAAGCATAAAACTCAGACAAACAACCCCTAGTGAAACTCGGACCATGCATATCAAAATCAAAAGGTCAGACCATGTGTATATCATAAAATTCGGACCAAGTCTTCCCCATAAACTCGGACCACTCATATTCATAAAACTCGGACTCCATGTATTTATACAAAACTCGGACCTTGTGTGTGTGCATTACAAAATTCGGACAAGCATCATAACCACAAATTCGAACCTTATATCATTCAAAGGTCGGACTACACACCACATCACAAAAGTCGGACCATGTAACTCCTTAAAAATTCGGACCAAGCATTCCTTAAATATTCGGATCATGTGATAATACAAAATTCGGACCCCCATACTTTATCTACAAAAATTTGGACTATGCAAGCATTCAAAGTTCGGACCATACAATCATTCAAAACTCAGACTTGTGACCCCAAACAACAACGCTACGAATCAACAAGCCAAATTATGGTTTCTGATACAACAGTTACAATAATCCAGCACGATCAAAACCCTATTCTTTCATAGGAATCAACCAAGAGTTTAACTATTCTAGCATGTGGATTGATCTTAATCACAGGCAGATCATCAGACAATTACAAATCATCATACAAACAATCTAAAAGATCAACTAATCACAGAATCATTGCTTGGAGAACTAGGGTTTGCATGAGATCAATTGAATAAGAATAACAACATATGATGTAAACATTACCTTAAATTTGATGTGGGGTTTGCTCTGGAAAGATTGAAAGATCAAAGATCAAGAGTTTAGAGATTGGTGAAACCCAAAAATGATTAGAGAACCTTCACTGCCGTATGCTTGGAATTTGTGAGAATGATTAGGGTTGTGAGGTTTTGTTTTATTTTCACTATTAACACTAAACACCCCTAAGTATTATCTACTACATAATTCACGCACAAGGCATACAATTTACAGTTTCATCCCCAAGTTCATGTATTTGTCAAATCATTCGTAAAATAACACATAACCATGCAACAATCACAATACACTTTATCAAATCACAATGTATATACAGTTACAAAGCAACAAATTGTGTAAGTAAGCAACTAGACAAACAGTGAACGTGCAATAAATGCGAAGGTGGAATCTCAGAAACTCGAGTTGTCACATCCAAGGGGCGGCAGCCCCTGGCGGGGTCCAAGGGGCAGAGCCCCTGGCTGGGGTCCAGAAAATTTTACTTTCTAAATTTTGTCACATTTTCGAAATGACAAAAATTGGCAGTCTTTGGGCAATTTGTCTGAAAATCGAAATAACTGCCACTAGGCAGTTACACCCCAAAAATATTCCCAATTTCCGTAGAGTGTTTCTTGGTCACAATTCTGGTTCAGACAATTCACACAAACAACATACACTAGTTCAATTTCTCGAAATCAGAGTTGTATCCGATTGAATTATTCGGGTGAACCACCGAAATAATTTGATCTGAGAGTGATTACACGCCTCTCTGGTCATCCGGCAAACTGAAATTCCCCAACAAAGATCAAATTATTCTGTGAAGATGGCAAGCGGATCGATGAAGGATATGACAATCAAGGAGAACAAACTGGAGAAGTTCGAAGGGGTGGACTTCCGAAGATGGCAGAAGAAGATGCATTTTCTTCTGACTTCGTTGAAGGTTGTATACGTGTTGACTACTCCAATCCCGGAGATACAGGAGGAGGGAAATCTGGAGCAAATCAGGAAGAGGTCGAAGTGGGAGAACGACAACTACATATTTCTTGGCCACATCCTGAACGGTATGTCTAATCCCTTATTTGATGTTTATCAAAATGTTGAAACTGCAAAGTTACCGTGGGACACGTTGGAAGCCAAATACATGGCAGAAGATTCTTCTAGTAAGAAGTTTCTTGTCAGTAATTTCAATAATTACAGAATGGTTGATGAACGGCATGTGATGGAACAATATCATGAATTGTTACGAATTCTGGGGCAGTTTGACCAAAATGATATGAAGATGGATGAATCCATCTCTGTTTCGAGTATCATTGACAAGTTACCTCCTTCTTGGAGAGATGTTAAACATAATCTGAAACATCAGAAATGAGAGTTAACTTTGGTTGAACTTGGAAGCCACTTCAGAATTGAAGAAGGCTTGAGAGCACAGGAAAATGTGTTGGTCAATGATGATAAGAAACGGGCTGGATCAAGTTCTGTGAACATGGTTGAAACAGGTAAATCATCCAAAGGAAACAGTAGGTTCAAAGGGAAACGCAAGTTTCATGGAAACAACAATTCGGGTTCAAACAAAAAGCCAAATTACCCTTGCTGGAAATGTGGTAAGGTTGGTCACTTTAAGAGGGACTGTAAAATGAGGAAGAATAACAAGAAGTCCGGTTCAAAGAACAAGAATGAGGATGGTTCTAGCGGGTCCAAGGACCCGGGCAAGCAAGGTCAGAATTTAGTACAATTTGATAATTCGGTTCAGAATTATGTGTCACTAATTTCTGAGGCATTTTATGTGCAGGATGATGACATTGCTTGGTGGGTTGATTCAGGTGCAACAAGTCATGTATGCAAGGATCTTCGTTGGTTTAAAGACTTTCAACCAATCGAAGACGGGTCTATCATAAAGATGGGGAATGTTGCAACTGAACCAATCAAGGGAATAGGAACTGTGAATCTTGTGTTTACTTCTGGAAAAACTTTACTTTTGAACAATGTTTTGTATGCGCCCGGGATTCGAAAGAATCTGTTAAGTGGCATTGTGTTGAATAATTGTGGGTACAAACAAGTATTGGAAAGTGACAAGTATATCTTGTCAAGACATGGTACCTTTGTTGGTTTCGGTTATCTATGTAATGGTATGTTTATGTTGAATGTTGATGTCTCGTTTATGAATGAATCTGTTTGTGTTGCTTCAATTAATAATGTTAATGATGTACCTTCAACTAGTAATGCAAATTGTATAGCTTCAACTAGTAGTAGAAACAACTTAACTGAATCGGAATTATGGCATGCTAGACTAGGACATGTACATTATAAAAGAGTTAAAGAAATGTCTAAAATGAGCTTAATTCCGCCTATTAACATAAACAATGATACATGCCATGTTTGCAAGTTGAATAAGATAACCAAAAAGCCTTTCATGCAACATGTTCATAGGGAAACGAAAGTGTTAGATTTGATACATAGTGAGCTATGTGATTTTCATGCTACACCATCTCTAGGTAATAAAAAATATGTAGTAACATTTATAGATGATGCTACTAGATTTTGTTACGTTTATTTGTTGCATGCTAAAGATGAAGCTCTTGAAAAGTTTAAGATTTATAAACAAGAAGTAGAGCTTCATCGGAGTGGGTTGATCAAAACCCAACATACGGACAGAGGTGGTGAGTATTTTGATCCGGTGTATTTCCAATCTACTGGAATAATACACCATACCACAGCTCCTTACACACCGGAACAAAATGGTGTGGCAGAAAGGAAAAATATGACTTTAAAGGAAATGGTTAATACCATGTTGTCCTATTCGGGCCTAAGTGAGGGCTTTTGGGGTGAGGCTATGTTGACAGCCTGCTATTTGCTAAATAGGGTTCCAAATAAAAGGAACAAGATCACCCCTTTTGAGCTTTGGTATAAAAAACCACCTGAGCTGCATAAGCTGAGAGTTTGGGGCTGTAGAGGCGTGGTGAGGCTCACTGATCCTAAGATAAGGAACATAGGGGAAAGAGGTATAGACTGCATTTTCATTGGGTATGCGGAGCATTCATTTGCTCACAGGTTCTATGTTATAGAACCAAATGACTACGTGTCAGTGCATATGGTTATTGAGGGAAGAACTGCAGAGTATGATGAGAATAGATTCTCTTCAATACCTAGGCCTAGAGACATGGTTCCAAGCTCTAGTAACTCTCACGTGGCTGATCAAGTGATGGATACTCCTCCGGAACCTAGGAGGAGTGGTAGAGCAAGAAAAACTAAATCATTTGGTGATGATTTTCAACTATATTTGGTTGAAGGATCTAGAGATGAAATTAAAATTCAATATCAATATTGCTTCAATATTGAGGAAGATCCTAAAACCTATAGTGAAGCCATATCATCTCGGGATGTAGCTTTCTGGAAAGAAGCTATAAATGATGAGATGGACTCTATTATGCAGAATAACACTTGGAAACTGTCTGATCTACCCCCTGGGTGTAAACCACTTGGTTGTAAATGGATCTTCAAGAAGAAGATGAAAGTAGATGATTCAATTGAAAAGTTTAAAGCCCGATTGGTTATCCAAGGCTTTAGACAAAAGGAAGGAATTGACTACTTTGATACATATGCCCCTGTAGCAAGAATATCCACTATTAGATTGTTGGTTGCCTTGGCTGCAATACACAATCTTGTAATTCACCAAATGGATGTGAAAACCGCTTTCTTGAATGGTGATTTGGATGAGGAGATATATATGAAACAACCAGAGGGTTTTGTTATGCCTGGCAATGAGCATAAGGTGTGTAAGCTAGTTAAGTCACTATATGGCTTAAAGCAAGCACCAAAATAGTGGCATCAAAAGTTTGATGATGTGGTTTTGTCTAATGGTTTTGTATTAAACCAAGCAGACAAATGTGTATATAGCAAATTTGATGAATCTAGGAAAGGAGTCATAATTTGTCTATATGTAGATGACATGTTGATCTTCGGTACTGACCAGGATCAAGTTGATAAAACAAAGAAATTTTTGTTATCTTGTTTTGATATGAAAGACTTGGGGGAGGCGGAAGTGATCCTTGGTATAAGGATCAAAAGGGAGAACAATGGCATATCTATCTCTCAGTCTCATTATATTGAGAAGATATTGAAAAAGTTCAATTTTCATGATAGTTCTCCGGTTAGCACTCAAATGGATCCTGCTTTTAAGCTCTCACCTAATGAAGGTGTAGCTGTAAGCCAACTTGAATATTCAAGGGCCATTGGATCCCTCATGTATGCCATGATTAGCACTAGACCGGATATAGCTTATGCTGTTGGAAAGCTTAGTAGGTATACTAGCAATCCAGGTGCAAGTCATTGGCAAGCAATGAATCGAGTATTTAGGTACTTGAAAGGAACCATGAAATATGGTTTGACCTATACTGGATTTCCTTCGGTTTTAGAAGGTTATTCGGATGCAAGTTGGATTAAAAACAAGGAAGATCATTCTTCCACGAGTGGATGGACATTTCTGCTTGGAGGAGGTGCCATATCTTGGGCATCTAAGAAACAGACTTGCATTACTGATTCGACAATGGAGTCTGAGTTTGTAGCATTAGCCGCAGCTGGCAAAGAAGCTGAGTGGCTAAGAAACTTGATTTATGAAATTCCATTGTGGCCTAAACCTATATCACCTATATTTATTAGATGTGATAGTGCTGCTACCTTGGCTAAGGCATATAGCCAAGTGTATAATAGGAAGTCTAGACACTTAGGTGTTAGACACAACATGATTCGTGAGCTCATCACGCATGGGGTGATATCGGTGGAGTTTGTGAGAACTCAACATAATTTAGCCGACCACTTAACCAAAGAGTTATGTAGAGATCTTGTGCACAAGGCGGCTGTAGGGATGGGATTAAAGTCCACCTGAGATTTCTCGTGTTAAGATACCCAATTCCCACCTAATATGACGTTAGGTGCTGAATTCAATGTGGAAAGCTTAACATCTAGAAATTGGAACACATTAGTAGCATCATCCCAAGGTATGTGTTCAGACCTACAAATTAAAGGAGGTTGAAGGTTTTCTTCTTAATAGTTCTTTGAAAAATTGCATATGCAGGTGCAAAAATAAAGAGCTACCTATATGAGCATGAAGTTTAGCCGCTTCAAGAAGCTAGGACTTGGCTTTGATATGTTCATTGAAGGATGGGACACAGGCTAGTAAAAATAGTGTCAAGAAAGAACATTAGAGTATGTAAACTTGTGTGTATATTATCTTCATGTATTCACTGAATAGAAAGGGTTCAATCCTTAGCGACACCCCTATATTCGAATATTTGGAATGTGTAATATACTAATGTGAAATTCAATCGTCGCGATATTTCATTTATGCATAAGTTTGATTGTTGTGAATTTGTTTAAGTTAATCAAGGATTACGCTAAAATGGGGGAGGAATGCTAGATATTTTAGTGTAATCGGGGATTGACTTGGTGATCAAGGCGAATAATAATACACATCAAGCAAGTTAGGAGGTGCGGGAGTGCACGCTTGTTTGAGTTATTATAATTCGAAGTGTACGGGCGGAGCCCGTACTCTACGGGGGAACCAAGGGGGCAGCGCCCCTGGGAGCAGGGTCCAAGGGGCGGCAGCCCCTGGCGGGGTCCAAGGGGCAGAGCCCCTGGCTGGGGTCGAGCTGACAAAAATTGGTTACAATTCTGGTTCAGACAATTCACACAAACAACATACACTGGTTCAATTTCTCGAAATCAGAGTTGTATCCGATTGAATTATTCGGGTGAACCACCGAAATAATTTGATCTGAGAGTGATTACACGCCTCTCTGATCATCCGGCAAACTGAAATTCCCCAACAAGTTTTTCCCTCCAGGTCTCAAGTTCGAGTCTCTCTAGCGCGGACCCGGTTAAGACATCGTATGCTAGACCTCCCGACATTCGCAAATAATTCACACCTTAAAAAAAACTTAATAGCTGCCGTATTTTCGGGTCGGCCCGAAATATGGTCACCCATGTTCTAAAAATGAACCCAACTGTGGAACCGATTTGTTTATATTAGAAGGTTAAAAGTTTTAGGCTTAATCCAAATTTGTCCGCTTAACTTATGTTTTAATGTAACTCGGTAAGTTTTTTAGTGAAAAAAATTTACTTTTGGTCGAATCTGGGATCAAGTTTATTGTTTTGGACCAATTTCTTTTGTTTTTTGGGTCTGGATAATTCAAGACCGGATGTGAAACGAAAGCCCAATAAAACCGAATCCGTGTCTAAAACCGAAAACTGATTAGTTTGGATCTAAAACCGAGTCAAATACACCTTATAATAGTTAAGTTATACGAAACAATATTTAGAGAGAAAAAAAAACAAATGTAGAATTGTGTTATTTCATAGAGTTATTTACGAATAAAATAACAGTTTTAATTTACATAGATTTTTATCTTTTTGTTTTTATGCATACGAGAGACATTGTGGTTTTCAACTGATGTCATTTATATCCACTAGGCCAACTCCATTCCATTCCATTCGTAATGCTAGAATTTGTTAAGGGAGCAATAAAACACTAACAAAGGTGTCTAGAAAGTACAATGTCCGGTTGATTGAAATGTCAAAAGTTGGAATCTACACTCTCTCAAAAAAAAAAAAAAAATTGATTAAAACCGTTATTATATATTTTCTTTTAATTGATTTTAACACAATGATCTTAAACTGTAATGTTTAGGCTATACAGAATGATTTTGGATGGAGTCGGGATGGCTAATGTGTACCAAAAAAATTGATCCCAATCAGTAGCATAACTCGACAATTTCGCATATCTCCCCCCTTATCATTTATTAATTTATTCATTAATTCTCTCTCCTCTTTATCCGTGGCATATCACTTTCTTTTTTCATTCCATCAGCCTTATCTCTAAAGGATGCTACTTTCTACACCCCCTAATTACTTTTTACACCCCCTCCTCTCACATACTTACAGGTGGGGCCCGCGTGAGACCGGCAGTTTTCCTCTCATAAGGGGGTGTATAATCAGGAGGAGGGGGGTGTGTTTAGAATCAGCCTTAAAGAAGGGTAGGAAGGATGAAAAACATGCATTTTCATGTACTGGTAGCAAGTATTTTGCGAAAATGACGAGTTGATAACAAGAAACCGAATTCTTTCAAAACTTTTTCACACCAAATTTTAAAGAGAGCTAGTCTCACAATCCAAAATCAAGATTATCTGATAAAGCCAAAAACTCTTTCTTGGAGTTAGACTGAGATTTCTAACTATACGTGATTTGGTTGAGACAAACAAAATCCTAAAAGCTTCTTTTAAAATCTACTATTGAAAGAGCCAAGCAACTTCATGACACCTTTAACTTTGAGGGAAAACTCACGGCTCAAAAGTGGTCGAAATCATCCAAAAATGGCTCCAAAAAAATTAATAAAAAAATCCGATTTTACCTTTTTTATTTTTTAATTCTCAGCTTTCAAAAGTTGTATGTAGGGCTGTCCAAATTGCTCGACGATCGAGTATCGCTCGACAATCGCTCGTTCAATTCCCGCTCAGTTTGTAAATGAGCCGCTCGGATCGGTTCGATTCAAATTCAATCCAAGCATGAGCAAAGGTCCGCTCGCTCGTCGATCGCTCGGTTTAACTCGAATTATTTTTATTAATAGTTAATAGTTAATATATATATAAGTTTTATAAACAACAGCAATCAAAGGCAGCTGGCAAACGCCCTTTGTACACAAATTTCTCACCCAAACCAGTAATTGAGTTTGGAACATATGCTCTACAAATATGCAAGGAAGTTGACAAAAAGTTTCGTCCTATTATGGGAATGAAACTAACAGATAAACAACAATGTTTATTAGACAACTTATGGCATATTCAAACCATGCCACAAGCTTCATTATTCAAAGTACAGGTTTTAAATGCTTTAAGCATTTATTTTCAGGAACAAAGTTCAAAAACACCTGAAAGACAGTTTAAACAAAAACCAAATTTCACACATTATGTTATATTCAGGGGTACAAAAATTGGAATTTTTAACAAATGGGAAACAGTTGCACAACACATAACTTGTGTAGGGGGAGCACTTTGGAAAGGTTACACAAGTTTTGCTGAAGCTCTTCAAGCAGCAAGAAATAATTTTGGAATACAAAGTTTTTACATAGAACCTGAAGAGGTTAAGAGTTTTGCTGATTTGGCCAAAACAGATCCTGAGCATTATATAAAAGCTCAGCAAGAAATTATTTCTACATTAAAAACACAGCTCGAAGAAAAAACAAGAAATGCACAAGATATATAATTAAAAATTGAAAATAGCCTGCTAAAACAAAAAATGAGTTTACTAGAAGCAAAAAATACACAGTTATTACAGAGGCTTGAGAAAAAAGAAAACAAAGAAAAAACAGATGTACACATGACTTTTGAGTGTTTCAGAACAAGAATTCTAGATACACCTTGGCATCAATGCCTAAAGCCAGTTACAGAAAGATTCCCAGAATTTGAGAATCTTGTTTCACAGAAAGTATGTGCAGAGTTTCCTCTAATTCTGTACAATTTGCAACAATAGCTGGTAGACATGGCATTCAAATTTGACAGTGAACAGCAAGGATTCAAAGTGGTGGAAAGGACGAATGAAACAGGAGACGGAATTGGTCTTCTATTGCTTCAAATATACCACCCTACAAAATTAACATATAAACAAATAATTCAATTTTATCATCATGGTATGATTGATTATTTGGAAATCAAGTTAAACATTAAAACAGAAGATCTCCTCAACCAGCTTGGAGAAAAGATTATTTTAGTTGCAGGGAATATTGCAATAAGATCAACAACTTCGATCATAGGTTGCAAAATATATTCCTCATTCCCTTATACAGATGCATACACATACAGACCAGCAAGAAAAAGAATTTTCATTGAACATAAAAGCAACATATGCCATCAATATCATCTACAGACATCAATGACAAAAACTAATATAGAGTTTTCAACTCTACCTTGGTTAAGTCATTCAGATGAAAAAATTCCAGAAAGTTTTACACAGTTTATCAAAAATCATCAGGAAACTCCAGAACTTCCTGATTATTTTCCATGGAGGAATTATCAATTGGTAGGTGAAGGTCACTAAATACAAGTCTACACAAAACCAAATTGGAGAAAGCTTCTACCCTTTGCAGGGGAAGGAGACACTTTACAGTTACAACACATCATAAACCTAACGAAGAGGGCAATAATTTAGAAGATTGTTCAAGTCCACAGTCGATAGACAGCACACACAGAGACTTCTAGAAGATGACGTAAGAAGTGACGACAGAAGATTGAAGACAAAAATCATGGCGTAAGCAGTGACGTTTTACAAACTCAATTATATACAGAAAGTGGTCGACAGAAGGCAAAAATTTTCAACACCTATTTTGGAATTTAGCTCTATTTTTATTTGTTTGCTTTTCTTTTAGAATAGGCTTTTTGACTATTATGTTTTAGAATAGATTCTTGTTTCTTATTTTGGCCTATATATATGGCAATTGTAAATCATTGTAAGCACGAACAACCATTACTAGCAATAATATTATTACTTCAATGGCACACTAAAACTCTCTCCATATCTCTTTAGCTCCATTCCCTTAATATCCCAGATTTTCTCCAGTTCTTCATATTATATTCCAACCCACACATAAAAAAAAAAAAAACCCCTTTCTCTTCTGCAACCTTCTACTCCGCTGTGTATACTCTCATCATCATCCGCTGTGCATATCTCCATCAAAGTAAGTTTTAGCTTTCTTTATTTTCAGTTTTCAGTTTTACCACCAAGTTTTAGCTTTCTTTATTTTCAGTTTTCAGTTTTACCACCACCCTCATATATATATATATAGGGGAGGGTTATCTTGAGAACGCTAAATATTGTGAGAACCGTGAGAACGAATGAAAAAACCAATCAAAACCAATTTTTTTAATACAAATCTCATTGTAATTAAAATACAACATCAAAAAAAGAATTTACAACATCAAATAATTCATATCTCCTTTCAAAATCACTCTTTTTAGATTTTTTACACATGTGTAAATATAACAGATTTACACATGTGTAAATGGCAAACTTACACTTGTGTAAATTTTCTTTATTTACGAATTCACGTAAATTTAAACGTGTGAATTAAATTTCTAACATTGTATTCGAATAATAATGATAACTGCAGAATTTTTTTTTTGAATTTGAATTGTTTTTGACCAAGTTCTCGTGATTTTTTCATTTGTTCTCACGGTTCTCACAATATTTAGCGTTCTCATTTAAACTTTCCCCTATATAGGGAGAATATCATGCGAGAACCACCTCTTATTGCGAGAACCGCGAGAACCAATGTGAACACAACCAAAAATGCCTAAAAATAGCTAAAAATCACACAATTTTTTTTAGTATTTTTTATATAAAAATCGCTACTTTTCGAAGCAAAAAAAAAAAAATAATTTTTAAAAAATTTTTTTTTGCCACTAAAAGTAGCGATTTGAGCATAAAAAATATTAAATTTTTTTTTTTAGATTTTTTTTTGATTTTTTAGGTTTTTTTAGGGTTTAGTTTTTAGCATTTTAGCTTGAGGGGGGGGGGGGGGTTAGGTTTTTTTAGCTATTTTAGGTTGTGTTCACATTGGTTCTCACGGTTCTCGCAATAAGGGTGGTTCTCGCATGAACTCCTCCCTATATATATATATATATATATATATATATATAGGGGAAAGTTCATTTGAGAAGAAAATTTAATTGAGAAGGAAAATAACAAAATGTACAATTGTAAAATATTAGATACTTTTTCACTTATCTCATTTATTATCATTTTTGACTAATTAATTAGTCATAAAAACTATCATC
The DNA here is from genome assembly GCA_030545235.1 of Helianthus tuberosus. Taxonomy (NCBI): domain Eukaryota; kingdom Viridiplantae; phylum Streptophyta; class Magnoliopsida; order Asterales; family Asteraceae; genus Helianthus; species Helianthus tuberosus. The sequence continues at coordinate 13,979 of JARYGA010015336.1, read as the reverse complement.
GGTTTTTGACTACACACATCAAAAGCTACCCTACACCTTTCGAAATTTATCCTACACTTGTTGAAATTTATGCTACACAACCCTTAATTTATCATATAGACATTGTAATTTATCCTACACTCTATTTTTTTTTTGTTTGAAAAATACATATTTTGAAGATAAGTTACAAATTTTAATGTAGCTAGCTATTAAAGAGTAATACTACTAATTAATGATCTTTATAGGTTTACCATATTACCCTTGTAGTAACATTAAATACTTATATTAAATAAAGTAAAATGAAGCATTCTTATCGGTTGAAATTTCTTCTTTTTTCTTCTTACATCAATTTCTTCTCATTTGAACTCTTCACTATATATATATATATATATTATAGATTTTAATTAACAAACCATAAACGTTGTTATGTAATGTGTAGAACTTAATGGTTTTGTTTATAGGTTTTATGTTGATTTGAAGTTGAATTTTGTGGATGGAGATGATCAAGATCAAAGAAGAAGTTTATGGCTTTTGAGCTAAATGACAATTTGTATTTCGCACTTTATTTTGTGCTTCTTGATATTGTTAAGAACATTTTTAGAATCATGATTTTAGTTATGTATTGCTTTTGTTAGTAAGGTGTTGGACATGTTTTAATTAAGTTAGGATTTGTTTTTGTTGAACGCAACCTTATAATTCAATCGAGCGAAAACGATCCGCTCGATTTAAGTTAGGATTTGAGAAAAACCGAGCAAAACCGAGCGCAAACGATCCGCTCGATTCAAATTCAATCCGAGCATGAGCATCACTTTTGTGCTCGCTTTTGCAAATTCGATCCGATCAGATCGGATCGGATCGGTTGTAATTCAATCAGAGCATGAGTAGACCCTCGATCGGATCAAATCGGCTTATGAACACCCCTTGTATGAACTTACCTTGTCACTAAGCTCATCTACACAAGAGAACTGACCACCGAATAATATATGATTTCTGAGGCCAATGATCCATTGGTCTAGTGGTGGAAAGAACTTATGGTCTCCTTGGGGACCCGGGTTCGATCCCCACTTGGACTAGGTGAGGCCAGGGGGTTTTACACGAACCATCATAGATGCTATGAGTGGTTTCCTCCTGGAACGTGCCCGGATGAGACTCGCCGATGAAGCCAGGTACGCGGAAGCGTGCGCTGGTGGAGGGCCCGGAATAACCTGCCCAAATGGATGGTCTCCGTGGTTCGAACCCGGGGTTCTCCATTACCCAGCTGTGTCGTCGACCAGCTGGTCTAAATGCCGTTCAAAAAAAAAAATATATGATTTCTGAGTTATGACCATTCATCATCATGCTTTCTCGAACCCCACAAAAACAAAAAAAAGACGATTCCTTTTTGTTTTTAACTCACTTTTATGAACTTCAACAATGGTTCTTTAATGAGACCCTACCAAAAGAGTCTCCAACACTGTCCAACTGCAGTCGACGTGATAATACTTTAAAAGCTTTATTCATTTATTTATACAAGTTTTTACGACCACACATTATGGCAAACTATTAAAAAAAATAATCTTAAACCACACATGCACGTTTTAGATCAGTTAATAACTTAATTAAAGTTCATGGGATGATATAATGTCAAGTAGTGAAAAAAAACTAGTTAAAGTACAAGGGTTGTATGATAATATATTAAAGTTTAGGGAATAAAATGTAAATTAATTAAAGAAAAAGAAAAAAATGATTAAGGCTTAAAGGATGGAAGTGTAAAAATCATACTAGACAAAAAAAAAAAAAAAACCAAACTTGCTTTGCTTTTTAAACTAGTGCTTTAGATTCCGCGCGTTGCTTCAGTTGTTTTCAAAAGGGCGTTTCTTATGGTGCACGTTTATGTATTAGATTTGTTAGCATATTAAGTTTTTTACATTAAACGGAAGTCCAGGCATTTACTACATATTAGATTTGTTTACATACTACATTAAACGGTAAACGGCCTACATATTAGACTTGTTTACATGCTATGGCTTTTTATACAAAATTCAAAACGGTTTCATGTGTTTTGTTTGACTCCCCATGCCTTCATTGGTGACTTGGTGCCTCAGTCAGTCGTGTCATCATCTCGTACTTTTTTCGACGTCATAGCTTCAGGACCTGTAGTTAATAATGGTTTAGGCGTGATGTCTAATGATAGTATAAGCATGTCCTTATAATATGTTGCTATGCAGAGATAAAGTTAATTCAATACTACAATGACTATAGTTTACCATGGCTACCGGCATTGCATTATATGTGTTTGTATCTAAAAATGAAATATGGAAGTGGTAGCTATGAAAATGGTTAATGGGTAAATATGCAGAATTTTGTGTATCTTCGAGCATGTTCAGCGAACGTTTTGCTGAGGTTGTGTTTTGTCTTGTTGGTGGCGGTGTTACTGGTTTTGGGGTTGTTATAGGTGGTGTGCTGGTAGAGGTGTAGTTTGTTGTTTGTGTTTGAACGTAGTTTGCGCTGTTGACAGTGCAGCGTATTGAACGGTTTTTGAGATCTTGTTCTGCCTGAACCTGGAACTGTGCTTCCCTATTTTTGATCGATTGGAGCAGCTGGGTTTGGTTCTCTTTGGTTAGTGTCTCTGCACATGTTTGTTGAAGAAGTTGATTGGCTGTTTGATCAAAAACGGTGCCGTTGATTGTTCCTGTGTTGTCTGAGATTTTGACCGGTATTCGGTACCTGCATTTCGTTTTGTGTTAGTATCTTGTGATTTCTTTATAGAACCGAGTTTAATAGATACCCACATGTAAATTGCCTTGTCATAGGTCCCATCATCTACACAGAACCATTCAGAACCTGTTTGTATCATTGTTTGACGACATTTAGGACATGCATTTTAGTTCCAATTCTTGTCTGACATGATTTCTGTTATTTTCCCCTTTATTGTGAAACGCTTGCCCTGCATTTTTTAAGTACGGTGTTTATATCTAAACTTGTATATAGATATGGTATTTGCGAAGTGCTTACAATCATCCCAGAATTGCCTTGGAGTAGGTGTGAAATTGGAACTTCTAGGTCTGTTGTCGTAGTGATTTCGCATTTGTGCATATCCGATTTTTCGTACCTGTTTAGCATGGAGATAGGGTGTTATGTGTTGTTAATAATAACTAATTTAATTCCTGAATTGTTACAACTATTCTTACATTTCTTTTAAAGTTTTAGTCTCTACTGTTTGTGGATTTAGGTAGACATGTGTAGCACTTGTTGAAGATAGCTGTAGTGTTCCTGTGATTCCACGACCATAATATATCTTTGCTTTTAATGCTGTCATTGCTAGTATTATAGGTGCTGATGCAGTGTGACAACTGGCACAAAACCGGTAATTTCCGTACAATTTAATTAATACTTAATAACTGCAATTATGTGCTTAAATGTCAACATTATCTGATTATATATTATACATGTGAATTCATGCACGTTTTATACTACAAATATTGCTTTATGCATTAATGATAGCGTTGCGTTAGAAATACTAGTAAACTCACCGGTAAGACACATTGTGTCAACAATTCTGCAGAAATCAGTCAGACAATAAAATTGGAGCCTAGGTGTAGGTCCAACGTCAAGAATACATTAAAACCCAAATATGTATACAAGGGTCAACATATACACTTTCTGGAAGCTAGAATATGCACTAAAAAGCACCCGAAACGCACTTTAAATGCAGAATTCTGCACAAATCAGCTATAATCAGCTTTTTAACACATAAATATCATGTAGAATTCATGTTTTATTATCCAGAATACCCTCCTAAGTGTCGGGAATTGAAAGCGTCACAAAAGGGTGCATAAAGGACACTAAACGGTGCAATTTAGCACTTTAACGAACCGGTATCTAACCGAACAACCGGACATTACCCGGAACATCAAAATTATACTAGAAGCATTGTTTTAATGTTTCTGAGCTAGTTATGATTCCCGAACACCATAACACCTCTTATAACATAATAACACATTAAATCCCTAAACTTTATACTTGAAAACTAACTTATTTATGAAATTAGAAATTGGAAGTTACATTTTACCCCCCCCCCCCCTTAAGAGTGGACGGTCACAATGGGGGTGACCCCACCAAAATCTTGTTAAATCCTACATGATCTTTCTTGATCTTCTTGGATTCATTTAGATATTGTAAGATCTCAATAGATATTACATAATCTTGTAAGATTCACTAGGAGATATTATCTTGTACTATAAGAAGACCCTCATTCTCACTTCACCTTCATCAACCTCCTTCTTCTTCCCCTTGTTCTCGGCTCACCCACACCCACCATACATCCACCATTTTTATCCAACTTCAATCCATTCCAAGGTTTACATAAGGTGCTAGAATGTGTTTAAGGAGGTTTAGAGCGTGTGGATCTTGAAGAACCTTCTCCATTTGCTTTTATCCAACCCACTTGTCATCTTCAACCTCTTGTGTTCTTCCTAGCCCTTGTGCTAGTAGTAAGCTCCTTGTAACTTGTTACTTCATATTTTGATGGTTAAAAGATGATGAATATTGTTAATCACAAGAACACAAAAGAACATGATCATGATACTTTAACATAAGCTTAAATACATAAGAATACATGTAAATGATGATGATTTGCTTCTTGATGAATGATGATTTGTGTTAGTGATGTTAGACATCATAAGAAACCTACTAGATTGTGATTAAACACATGATCTAGTAAGTTAAAGCGGTGATCTTGTGAAAGACCAAGATCATCATGCTTTATGTCTTCATGAACTTGAAAGATGAAATTTGTTTCATATGTAAAGATGATTTAAACAAAATACAAATATTGTAAATAGATGATTACAAAAATAAATTTTCCCAAGAAACCAAGTTTATTTATAAGATTTACAAAGTCATGATTTCTAAGTAAACTAATCATATTTTTAGTGTTTGAACAAGACTAGGAACATGATTGTAACAAGAAAAATACAAAATAAATGTTTTTAGAAAAATTATCTTACAAGTTGTAAATGACTAAATCTTTCAAGAATATGATTTACAAACAAATAACCATGTTTTTAAGGGTAACTAAAACTACTAAATAACATGGTAAGTTACTACAAGTTTTTACAAAACTTCAAGTTCATGATGTAGTGTAATTTACTTGATTTTGACACTCGGTAAGTGTTGAATAAGTTGATGATTGTTTGTGATGATTTTAAAAGAAAATAAACACATGTTTTGAAAACATGGGAAACCTCCATTTTTAGGGGAAACTATGTCAAAATTTCTATAGAATTTTGACACTTAGAAAAAAATATAAGTTTTGGTGAAACTTATTCCCTAAAAATATTTACCAAGGTTTCCCTAACTTTTATGTAAACTTCAAGTTAAGAAATGATGATTTCTTCAAGATAAAAGTTGATATTAAGTATGTATATTTTTGAGAAAAATATATATATTTATTGATCACCAAATTTTGTGCTAAGTGTATGTAGTATGTATTATATGTAATAGTGTATTAGGACTTGAAAATACACTAAATACTCCTAAGGAGTAAAAATACAAAAAATACACATATAACATGCTTAGACGAATATGAGAAAATATATTTATGAAAATATATTACTTGATAGATTATGTAACTTGGACAAGTTATGAACATGAAATGAAGTTTTGGACAAAATACATTACTCGGGTGAAAAATACAAGATACTTATATTTATTTTCAAGAAAATAATATAAGCAAGATACGTAGTTAAAAATATAAGTTATTTTTAACCACAAAGAACAAATACATAAAAGATGGTGACTTGTACTTGTGCAATACAAGTCTAGTGACTAACGTTAATAAAACACGTATAGGTCACAACGCTATATAAGCAAACCCGGTGAAGTTTACGGCGCAAGAAACGCAAAGTTGTGAGTTCATTCTCCCCCTTTTCTTTTAACTGTTTTCAGTTTTATAACTTCGGGGGTGAAGTACATGTTACTAAATGTTTACAGAAAAGTGAGTTCATATCCCCACTTTTAAACTTTTACATACTTTTTAAACTTGGGGAAAATACATGTGTTATGGTATGATGGATACAAAAACAAGGAATGATACGTTAAATCGTGTCACGAATAGGGTACCAGAAGCACCATTAATCGTGTACATACTAAGACCGCAGAACAAAAGGTTAGATCTAATGGATTTTCGGGCAGCCACACTCTTGGTGATAACTAGTACCAAGTAGTGCTTTTGTGTCTCAGTCGTGAACCGACAACTAGAAAAATGCCTATGGTTTGGATGCTTCCTATGTCGTGTCACATGTTAATGGCCTTGCAACCCATTAACAATCTCGATACATACAGAAATACTTGATTTATACAATTTACATACCATATTTTCATACAAAGTATACAAACGTTCAATACAAAAACTGCATGAATTCACACCAACATTATGTTGACGATTTTCCAAAAACTCACATGTATTTCAGGTAACTAAAGTGGATGTGTGCGCGGTCTTACTCTTGCTCTTGGATGTTGTTTATGTTTATCTTTGAATAAAGTTGTAAACTTATCAAGCAAAATGCTGTCTTGTGATGTAAACACTTAACCTATGTTTTCAGTTGTGTAATGTTATTGGTATTTGAAGTTATTTTTACGAGCATGTAGTATGTTTACCATTCGTATGCAATGAGAACCTTTCATGATCACATCTCGTGCTTCCGCCTTAGAAAGGAGTGTGACATGCAGCGCCTATTTCAGCCCTGTTGAACCGACTTTTGACTGTGGCTATTTCTTCCCAGAGTGCAACTGTAATGTCTTGATTGCTGTTAAACGCATTCAGCTATAAGTGTTTTGGTGATAAAATTTAAAAATTATTAGATAGGTTGTTTGTAGCTTACCTGCAGTCTTTGAATGATAAAACAACATAGGGTCTATTGTCCTTAGTTCTTTTGTCCTCAATTCGCCGTACCAGCAGTCCGATGTAATCTGTTATCAGGTTGTTTATATAAATGGTGACATAACTGTTGGTATTCGTTTACTAATATGTTGTTAACAAAATGTTTAACGCGTACCTACAACCCCTTCTGTTTTCGCTTGGAATTCTACTTTTCTACGTGTGGCTAGGTCGAAGTATTGTTTCGGTATGTTTTCATTGTCTGGAATTGAGGTGATGACAGTGGCGTTCCCAAGGTTCATTATAGCTGGGTGGGTCAATGTGTTCGTAAAGTTGTCTGGTTCCGTGCATCCATAACCTTTTATTTGATAGCATGTTTGTAGGCATAGTTTTGAGTCAAGATTTTCGCAGTTTTTTCCTTTCACAAAAGCCTGGATCCCCATTCCCTGCCAATTTTTGTAAGGAAACATATTTTTAGAATCTACATATATAATTCTGGTGCGATATATACACATAATTAAATAATAGGCAAATATCATCATAAATCAGAGAAATAATATACTGATTAATGTTCTATTAAGAGGTGACGTAACAGTGATTTAAATCCATGAATTAGTAGACATTGTTTATATATCAGATTATTATTTCAGTAAGTCTATATCCTACACTTTTCTTATTTGTTTTCTGCAACAAAGAGAAAATTATATATCAGATATGTTTATATATCAGATCATTAGGCGTTTTCCAGAAATTCGGAAAGCATGTATACCTCTTCATCAACGAAGACAAAATGCAATTCGTTTTAACGATACTTAGGCACCCACTTCCGAATGACACGCACTTCTAGCACTGGTGCTGGGCCATTGGGTCGCAATCCCGATATTCCATTGCTGTCCATTTTCGGAAACCTGTTTAAAGGGAAAAACACGTATTTAATAAGTTATATTAATTTTCAAAGCGACAGTAGCTATCATAGTTGTAAAATGGTGTATGTACGTTTGATGTGAACAACAGTTTTTTATTACTAACAGTCAGAAACTCAGAATATAACCTGTTGTGAATTAATGTCATTTAGCAAGTCTGTGTAAACAATATTTAACGTTGTGTTGTTTTGTTCGCTTGCCTTATTTGATGTGAGTATTTTCAATGAATTTGGTGAGGTAGCTCGTGATAAGGTGACGTATAGTTGGCCGTGACTAAAAACAAGCTCAGGTAAGTAGAGCCCAACTTTTTTGAGTGACTGGCCTTGACTCTTGTTTATAGTCATTGCATAGCAGATTTTAACCGAGAATTGACGACGTGTAAACACAAACGGTATATCTTTAGTGTCGTGCACAAAATTGATTCTCGGTATGTATACTTTCTTACCAACTGACGTTCCAGTTATAATGCGGGCCTCAATCACTCGTGGAAGCAGTAGTGTTACCAAAAGTCGAGTACCATTACATAAGCCGTTTTTTGGATCCATGTTACGCATTAACATGATAGGGCTATTTCTTTTAAGGCGTAAACAATGACTAGGAATACCATTGAAATTAAGCACATTTAAGTATTCAGGTGGGTACATAGCATCTATCTTGCTTCCATCCTTTGAATGTGGAACCATTGAATCAGTGCTGAAATATGAGGTGCATTCCCCAGGCGACATTGCATGAACCAAGTCATTGATCTCGTCAACTGTGTCGTTCTTTGGGCATATAATAGCACGTTCTGATATTGCAGCTGGTGATGGGTTTGCTAGTAGTTGAGCATCATAGATGAAAGAAATAAGATTTTGAAGGCCATCATTCAGGTCCTTTAGTGTGAACTCGGGTGGTATTTCAATCTTTCTGATGTCAGGTTCAGCAAAATCCACGACGAGACCTTCCTTCCCGTCCCCTATTCTTAGGAGCCATTCTGAAAAATTTTGCAACTGTGCTCCTGTGGTTGAGGTTGTTGAAAGAGAATTTATGCGCATGTTTTCAGTGAGCCTATACACAGTAAAATGTTTCCATAAGTATGAATTGGGTAGACAAGTTGCAATAACCTCAGCCTTTTTGCCTTTAGGTTTTACTGGTAATGTTTGCCTGAAGTCGCCTCCTAGTAAAACTGATTTTCCGCCAAAATATTGTGAAGTGTTTGATGTTAAATCCTTAAGTGTCTTATCCAGGGACTCAAAACATCTGCGATCACTCATTGGAGCCTCGTCCCATATTATTAGAGTGGTTTGTAAAAGCAAATTACATAGGTTTGACTTCTTCTTTATGTAACAAATGGACTCTTCAGTTAGTTCCAATGGGATTTTAAATCTGGAGTGTGCAGTCCTACCAGATGGAAGAAACAGTGATGCGATACCTGATGCTGCGACAGCAAGTACAACTTCACCTCTTGATCTAAGACGTGCAATGATCGTTTTCCATAAGTATGTCTTTCCTGTTCCACCATGGCCGTAAACAAACAATAAACTTTGAGTTCCATTTTCAATTGAAGACATAACTGCATTGTATACAACTAGTTGCCCTGGTCGAAGGCCCTCGTGGAGACTCATGTGTTCAACGCGTAAGGCGTCTTTGTCATAGCTTTTCTTTTCTAAAAGAAGGCTGTTCCCAAGTGCCAAAACTACAGAAGCATCTGGCATTGGTAGACCGTACTCAACCAACGAACGTGAAGTTGAGTTCGTATCAAGAAGAGTTTCCAATTCCCATAGGACATACTGTTGTAGATCTTGATCGTCTATAACTGCTGAATGAGTGGTAACTGCAAGGCCTATACTACGGTTTATGTCGTTAGACATGCATCTCCAATTTGCCTCCCACAACCTTCGAGGACTTGAAATATCACAGTGAAGGAGCATGCAAACAAAGAGAGATCTTAGTTCAGCAGCTGTAGCCCACTCGGCAGCTTCTTCAATAGTGGTGGCCCATTCTTTGTCGTCTCCGATCAAACCAAGCCTTTCACACGCTTCTCTAAATGTTGGCATTATAATTCCTGAGACTGTACGTACATCTGCGAAAGAACAACATCCTCTTTGAAAATTGAGTAGAAGCCGTAAATAAAAGAGTTCTCCACATGTTGGATGCACGTATGTAAGCCTACCGATTGTTGGCTCCCTTTTACTTCTTCTTCGTATCCATTTTTTTGATGACATATCCCAACGGTACTTCGTTAGGTAATCAATGTACCGAAGGTTAACACCTGACAAGCCGGAGTTACCCCCGTTGGACATCTCATTGGTATTATTCACAAACCATTCTATTAAGGTTGTTTTACCAATATTTGAATTGCTAGTAATATCCGAAAGCCTTTGTGACTGTCTAAAAGTAAGGTTCTGCTTTCCTTCCAAGTGAACAACTAAAACTTGAACTGGGGGATTCCTATGATGTATTAGAAGGCTGAATATCCTCCACATTGCTTCATGTGGACATATGAATCGGCCATCTGTATAATTTTTGATCTCGTCTATGACCTCCGGGATGTCGGCTGGCTCTCCACCTTGTCTATCACGTGTTAACGCAAACTGAATACGATCAACACCTTTGGATATGTATTTGAATAAGTATTTGATCAGCATAGTCCAACCGCAGTATTCTACGTTTATATGTGCTTCAAAGTGCATTAACAAATTTGCGTTGTTTGGAACAACATACCCGTTGTCTAAAGGAACGCCATTTTTTACAAACGGTTCACACGCTGACGATCTCTTATAGTGAACATAACCCGCATGATCAAACCGTGTGACATCTTCATATGGCTTAGGAAAATTCTTTTTGCATACTCCATCTTTCATGCAGGGAGAACCCATGCGTGCTAAACCGCAAGGACCGTGCAACATACAATCTGTCACAATCCTGTGGAGAACAGGTTTGAGAACAGGATCAGGAAGTTTAGCCGATATATAGTGATCCACCTGTTCAGCATTGCGTATACCATACGCATTAGACACCCATAAAAGCGTGTGACAATGTGGCAGACCTCTTTTTTGAAATTCAATTGTGTATAAATCTGCGCAAAGAGGGAATACCACAGAATGTAAGTCACATAACAGGTCTAAACTATAAACAAAGGTTATATTTATAGTTACCTGCAGTGACATCTCCAAATGGTTTCCTACTTCGCAAGTGCTTTATAAATGCACGAACCTTCATCTGGAAGACTCTAGCGATGATATCAGGCCTATCTTGCGCATTAGCAGCACCCACCCGACTAATTTCCCTTGTTATTTCCGGCCAACGAACATTTCATGTAAATGTGATGAAATACTGAGGATTACCATGCACACGGCATATCGCAAGCGCATCTTGATAATGCTTATACATATATCTTGGTCCACCCGTAAACGAAGAAGGTAATATGACACGCTTTCCTATGGTACTCGCGTCAGTATCCCCTCTCGAAACTGCATCCTGAACACCTTGGAAAAAATCACATCGGAATTCGTCCTGGTTCACCCTATAGTAATCCAAACGACAATGTTCTACACAAATGTAGGCGTCTACCAAATACTGTTGTAACAATTTGGATGCCCTCAGTATATGAGTGTACACATTCTCACGATCATGCATTTGATAACCATAGAACATTATAGGTGTTAAATTCCGGTCATCAGGCACTTCTTCATCGGCCGTTGTAGGTTCAGTTCCAGTCAGCTTAAGATCTGGCGACCAACCTTGTTCAGCACGCGGAAAAAGGAGTGGGTATTGTAGAGGCATATAAGCTGAGTGAAGCTTGCTTACCCTATCAGGAGTGTTATCTTTACTTTTGATGACGACATCAAAATCTGCGGACAATTGGCTGTTGTCACAGACTATGGCACCAAGAGTATGCGAAGCAGGGGTAGAATAACGATTGTCACGAACACGATTGTGAAGCCTGATTTCAAAATCTGGAATGTCAGCTTGAGAACACAATTCCCTAGCAGATCTAAATAACCGTACATACGGGTTTACATGATCTAACATCTGAGCGAGTGCAGCAACAGTTTCTGCTGCAGTATGATCCGAGTCGATAGTTGGAAAGAAGCGCAACCTATTTGCAATCTCATGTTCACTATCGTAAACATACATTTGCAAAAAGCGGGGACCATCACCATAAGAAGGGCACAGAGAACCCAACCAGTGTGAAACCTGGCCGGCAACCTTGAACACGTAGGGGCCACCACCCTAGTTTATTGCATCATCGACAACAGCACCAAACGATGTCATGCAAAACATAGTGTTGTATGCACGAATGTTTAACATAAATTGAGTATCCGAAAACAAAGATTTCAATAAATCTGGCAGTTCAGATGGGTATTGCAATTTTATTCTACCACCTCGACAACAACGATTATAACGTGGACGAACACTTATTGGAAACGATGTTAGTCGTTCCTGGAACCAAAAAAGAGCTCCACAATACTCACACACTTCTGTACACAACCCCATGTCAATGTAATCTGGGGACTGTAAAACAGGAGCTGCGAAACCAACGGAATCAACAGCTGCCATTGCAGCCCAAGAACTCAGCATCGTGCTTCGATGAGATGTTTGCCGATGCGAGGTCGATGAAGCATCAAAAGACGAATCAGAAGAAGACGCAACATCCGTTGAAGACGACACAATGCGGGGTCCTTTGGAACGTGGATGTTGGGACGATATGTAGATGTCAAAACAGGGTATACAATACCTCAAACCATAAAAACACCCCTAATAAACATTCAAAAATATATGTATATTTTGTTCCTAGAAGCTAACAGCAAATGATGTATCTTACTTAACATACCTGCATCAAACAACTTAAAAGAACCTCTGGTGTATCAAGAAATTGTGTATCGCCCCTGCACAAGAGAATGACAAATTAACAACTTATATAACGATATTCTTAAATATTATAGCATTTATTTCGCTATGCCAGTAAAAAAAGGAACCAAAAAGTATATGAAGAAAAAATAAAATGAATTAAAGAAACTATACATAAAATACCCGTACCGAAATCTGTCAAATATCTGCAGTGGTACCCGGACCGAACTGAAAAAACTGTTACCGAAAATGTAAAAAAGTGGGTACCGAACTAAATGTGATAAGCAAACACTGTGCTAAATGGCAACCAAACAACGACCAAATTTAGGAAAAAAGTTAAGTAAAATTTAATAAAAAAACTAAGCTCTTTTAAGTTTTTTATGACCGAACCGGGAAAACCGGTACCGAAAACGTGTAAGAGCGGGTACCAAATCGGTACCGAAAACTTTTTGGCACGAGAAATTTTTTAGCGGTACCAAATGCCAAACGCTTATTCATTTTGAATATAATAAGTTTAACTCGACCTTGAAAATCAAAGCTGATTTAAAATGCTCAGCTTATATAGCGATGTTGTTAAATGTTAATGCATTTATTTTGCTATGCCAGTTAAAAAAGGAACCAAAGAGACATGAAGAAAAAATAAATTGAATTAAAGAAACTATATATAAAATACCTGTACCGAAATCTGCCAAATATCGACACTGGTACCCGGACAGAACCGAAAAAACCAAATAACGGCACTGGTACCTGGACAAAACCGGAAAAACCGTTACCGACAACGTAAAAAAGTGGGTACTGAACTAAATGTGATAAGCAAACACTGCGCTAAATGGCAACCAACTAACGACCAAATCTAAGAAAAATATGCCACTTAAAAAAGGAACCACCGGTTTATTAAAATAAGGTTATTGCCTATCGAACAATCAACATTGCTTCATATTATAAGATATCCTATGCTCTGAACATGCTTTTCATTTGTTATAGACACAACTGCAACAATATGAAGCAACACTTAGCACCTCCCCAGATGATCTTGTTGCTCGTGAGGTGAGTCAAACTTTACTATAAATTATTATCTACTATTTCTTATACAAACGTATGCGCCCATAAGTATATAGATGAAAATCTAGGAAAAAAAGTAAAGTAAAATTTAATAAAAAAGTAAGCTCTTTTAAGTTTTTTATGACCGAACCGGGAAAACCGGTACTGAAAACGTGTAAAAGCGGGCACCGAATCGGTACCGGAAGCTTTCCGGCACGAGACATTTTTTACTTGTACCAAATGCCAAACGCTTATTCATTTTGAATATATTAAGTTTAACTCAACCTTGAATATATAAAGAAAAAATAGATTGAGTTAAAGAAACTATATATAAAATACCCGTT